>JBBYHH010719684.1:7180-26857 GCA_038382905.1 Daphne laureola
CCCGCAGGACATCCGGATATATGTCTGCTCGTTGTGCACTTGGTACATGCTGATAGTTATGATATGTATGGAATTCTGTATACTAACATTTTTGCAGGGCTACTAACGTGTTTTTGAAGGATTTGTTTTAAAATCATTGCCCTTACCTCAGCCCTTACTGAGTTCTTTCGGGAACTCACCCCCTTATAATTAAACTTTTTAGAATCTTCTGATAAGCAACCTGCGGAGTGGCTCTATTAGGTTCTCTGTGATAATTGTATTTAAGTGACAATTATGTTATGGTCCATGTTTCCTTGATGTTAGTCATATGTTATAGATGAGAATGTGGATGTTTTGGAAAATGTCTAAGATAGGCTTTTACTGCCCTAATTAGTTGTGATTATACGCCTAAATGGTATGTGCGTTATAATTAAGATTTTTTAAGTTTCGACATGTATTCTGTTGCCTGTGATATTGGTTGTAAGTTTTATTATTCGGGGAGCAAAGCTCCTTTCTGGTGTATCTGGTCAAGGGGGAAGTTACAAGGGACCTGGTTATGGATTATTCCCACCAATATGGCTCTCATTCCGACGATGACACCCCATCATCCCCCTCACTCTCCACTCCGCTCTGACCACTTCTGCATCATCACAGGTGAGGGGTGACATCATGTGAATGCTTGGTGGGCCTTAGCTGCCAATTTTTTGGATTTGTGTATAATTTGGGTTTAAGGGAGTACATCTATAATTGTTGAGCTATATGAGAGTGAAAAGAGCATCCTTGGACAATAAGTAAATATGTTCCTAGTGTTGTAATTAAAAAAGAAATGCACCTAGTATGAAACGAAAAATATGAAGAAAATGGTGGAAAGTGAAAATTTCAAGAAAAAAGCATTTGTGCATAAAGAAAGAAGCAATGATGACAAAACAAAGTTGAGAGGTTGAATTATGTGAAAATGCATTGAAAAGGTGAGTGTGAGTTACAAAATAGTGAGTGGGTTTTGGGATGTAGTCTGTAGACTTTAGTGCCCAACTTGCATGTTCATATAAGTCTTAAGTTCCACTCATATACATAGCCTCCAACAGAATTCCTCTCACACCAACCCCGGCCTCATTACAACCATTTCAAAGACCATCCGACCAAGGAAGCGTACGACGTCCCTTGGGACAATGGTGGAGGAGTTTCGGTTCTTTGGCAAGCTTATGGATTGAAGGCATTAGACAAGGTCACATGCACACATTCACTACCCTTTTTTATGAGAGATAAACACTTAGGGAGTGACCCTCTATCTACTTCATTGAGAACATAGTTATGAAACTTGATTGATCATGTGAATCTTTATTGACATGTGGTCTTGAATCATGAATTGACTTAAGTAAACATAGAGGAAATGAGAAATTAGAGATTGTAGATGTGTGCATTGCTAGGGTCTAGCAACAGTTTGGCTTTGGGGGTGTGATCAGTGCGAAAACACACCCACTTTACCATGATGTTTAAGGTAGCAAATGCATCATTCGCGTATTATTATCATCACTTTTATGCACTTTACTTGCAATTCTACTATCTGGAAGGTGCAACATGTGGAGGTCCAAAAAGGAGTCAAGAGAGCACAAAAGAAGGTTCGAGATGAGATTGTACGAGTTGTGGAGCATTCAAGACCATCTCAGATCAAATTAGGGAGTTGGCAATTAAGAGAAGAGTTGGAGAGATCGAAATTGCACATTTTGGAGAGTTGAAGAACCAAGATGTAGCAAAGCTGCGCAAGTCTGGCACCTCAAAGTGGCACCTCCAATACAAAAGGTGCAACTCCAGGCGCAGTCTGATGCACCTCATGCTGAGCATGGCACAACCCTTTGCACCTCCAAGGCGCACCCCAACTGCACCTCCTTCAGCCATGGCGCAAGGAGATGCACCTCCCAGGCACAGGCTGATGCATCCCATGCTAGCCCAGTGCTCCCCCAATGCGTATGAGGATGCGCCTCATGCATCGAAGGCATGAATCATGGGTGGATCTTCAAGGCGCAAGTTAAACTTCCCTCTCCAAGGCATGGCGGCACTCCTAGGTGAAACACATGCACCTCATACTCCAGCCTCCAATTTTCTCTCCCCTGATGGATTTCCATCCTTATCAGAATGAATTGCCATTTTCGGACTAGTTTCTCCCTTCCTTTATAGTATTACGTACCCAAGCTGTTAGGGGTATTCTAGTACTTTAGAATTATTATATATAGAGCTTTAGGTTTAGATTTCAAGTAGTTAGTTAGTTGAATACTAGAATTTTAGGGATTTGAGACCTACGGATTTGAGGGTCTTTCTGCTAGGGTTTAAGGCCTTCAACCCCAATTTCATGAGGGGTTGAAAGCCCTAACTTGTGGATCTTCAATTATCAGGTGAATTCTAATCTTACGCTATTTCAATTTAATCATTTTTAGTTGCTATTAAATGATGATCATGTCTATATTTATCTTTGATAGAGTTAGGGATGATATGTCTTAGTTTATCTCTAGCTGAGGGTGCAAGTAAGCTATTTCCATGATTATGCATGTTTGATGTCAATTCTGAGCACTTATGTCATGTGTGGTATGCTGAATGATTCTTATTCATGCTTACTCTTCTAGGTGTTCGATTAAATATCTGAGAGGAATTTAATCGACACAACATTTATAGAATTGATTGATTAGCTTTCTGAATATCATAGATGACTTTAGTAAGTTAAGTGGTGATTAGTTTAAGTGTTGTAATTCCTCAAAACTGAGTATTGGATCACGAGAGTGACTAATTTCACTTTAGTTGAGAGGTGTGTTGCTTGCTCGAGAGAGAAGCAACCCAACTTAGGTTAACCATCTAAGAGTCAGAGATGACCTTGGAGGGTTAATGGATAAAAACCTTGAGATTGAGTGCTGGACCACGAGAGTGGCTAAGCTCATTCTAGTCATGACAGTGTTGCTTACTCGAGAGAGGGGTGACATGCTCATGGTAATCTACCTTGAACATGATAAGGAAATTGCTTGCATGAACCCTCGTTGAAATCATGTATTGATTTAGCTGTGGTAATTAGAATTCCATGTCTCTCAGTAATTTATGATATTGTAGGTTGTATGTGTGTCTATGATATTGAATGCCTTAGGTTCCGGTCATACCGGATCGGATCATTGATTGTGAAAGACTTAGAGATAACCATCGTTGTTAATTGATGGAGTTAGAGATAGCTTGCCTCTAGGACACAAGATTAGTAGCACATGCATTTTCTTTAGGATGCACAATGCACTTTGAGAACCCATGATTGAAATCCATAAGTAATGTCTTCATTCCCCTCCATGCTCGTATTTACATTTCCTACTCATACTCATATATTCATTCTGATATACATCATCTTGCCTACTTTCCATTGCATTGCATAGTAGATTAGGACACATATTACATATTTTTACTCTAGGCACTCAGATTCTCTTAGGTTTGATCCCTCTTTTAGAGCCATTATACTATGATAAGACAGAGTTAAGGCTAATGATGTGTTTATAAATTTATTTGACTGTTATTGCTTGAATTCGTGCTTTGATTGCAATACACATGTAAAAATCATCAAGAAGCTAAACAAGATTGAAGCTCTCAAACTGATCAAAGATTGAAGAAGAAAATTCATCAAGTTTTTGAAACCAGTCTTCATCAATGCATTGATGGAAGATGAAAACAACATTCAAAGATCTGCAACGACTAAAAATCAACCAGCCAACATTTGAAAAGTCCACAAAAGGAAAGAATTCAAGTGCAAGAGCTACTGAATGATCTCAAGATGCTCCTGCCCATTTTCAATCATCCTAGAGCTTATAATAAAAGATGAAAGAAGAAGAAAAGAACAACCACCACATACGCATAATTGCACATATTATACAGAGCTATTTTTTCTTCATCTCCTACTCACTCAGAGAGATCAGGAAATACTCTCGAGCCTACATTCATGAAGCTGCAAGCATCTAGAAGATCGTCATTAAAAACTTTGCTATCAAAAAGAGTCATTATATAAAGAAGCCTACTAATTTTACATATATTCTTGTAAAAGGCTTACTCTTCTGTGCTTTCATTGATCAACTTCACTAGTTAGTGTTGTTAGACTAGTTCTACATCACTGATCAAGTGAAACTTCCCAAGGAATAGGAAGGTTGATAGTCTGTTCTATCAGTGCATTGATCACATTTTACTATTATTATTCAAAGTCATGTTAGTCATGCAGTTCGGCGTAAAGTCATGTGTGTCAGGCAGCCTTGAGAAAGTCCAGTGTTAGGATTTGAGAAAGTCATGTTAGTCAAGCATTTGTAAAGTCTTGTGGGTCAATCATTGGGGAAAGTCTTGTTAGTCAGACAAGTAAAGTCTTGTGTGTGAGTTTATATAAGCCCTGTGTGTCAGACCTAAGAGGCCTGAGGAATTTCTTGAGTGTTTCTTAAGGAGAGTACGTAGGTTAAATTGGACTGAACCTCTATAAATCTGTGTCCTTCAATTACTTGCATTTCATATCAGTGTAGTTCATCAACACGTTGATACCTTATCTCTACAAGTGTATTCAACTCTGTGCTATCAACGTGTTGATCACGGGTTTCAAGTGTTTTGGTTTTAGAACTAAAAGAGTTTTGAATCTGTTTTAAACCCAATTCACCCATTGTTGGCCATTTCTAGGTCTTCATGCTTGTTTACTGGTCGCTTACATTGGTATATCACCTAGGTGTTCGATCAGATGTCTAAGATTGATTGGTAGATACATTTGGAGTATGAGAGGGCCCAAAGAAGTCTATTGGTGGTGAAAGTTAGGTGATGTGAAGCCTCAGAAATATCATCTTTAGAGTATGAGAGCGGCTAGATTTGGATAACTTTTGATTGAGAGACGGAACGCAGTGCCTGAGAGGGGAGTGAAATGATCTTCATAACTCACGTTAGAGAGCCCG
This sequence comes from Daphne laureola, assembly GCA_038382905.1. Lineage (NCBI taxonomy): Eukaryota > Viridiplantae > Streptophyta > Magnoliopsida > Malvales > Thymelaeaceae > Daphne > Daphne laureola. The sequence continues at coordinate 12,097 of JBBYHH010719684.1, forward strand.
TGATTGAATTCCATAAGTGTTGTCTACATTCCCCTCCATGCTCCCATTTACATTTCTTGCTTGCATACTCACTTTCACCATCATTTCTACCAGTTTCCTTGTTGTTCATTTCATCCGCATCTAGAATAGACACACACACACTTCATGTTTATAATCTAAACACTATGATTCTCTTAGATTAGATCTCTTACTCAATGCCTCATGCTGACAATGACACAATAAGGTTACTCAATGTAACTCCCACTAGTTGTAGTGAACAACACCCAACCTTTCAAGGATTAGAAATAATCTACTGATTTTTTGATGTGGCGGATCCACCTATTCACTGACAAGCACAAAGCATAAGATAAGTAAATTATAACAATCTCAACTTTGTCTATGATACCAACTGTTGTGGAATTCCTGGTGGTGCTGCTCAGAGAAAATTATTGCAGATGAATTTGTGAAAATGGAAGATGTGATTGACATACAAATTTTATGTGGAAAACCCATAAGATTAAAAAACCACGGACTCGGATAGAATAAATCCACTATGTGAAAATAGGAGTTACAATCTCTCTAATTTAAGGAGATACAATGATAAGTCTCTCATAAATTAAGAGTAAAAGAACTAAATTCTCTACTTTCTAAAAATGATATTTTGAAAGTTTGGAGTGGTTTTTCTTGTGGGATGATCTGGATGAGAAGAGGGGCCAATATATATATATATATATATGCGTTCATGGGTGAAGCTTGCATGAGAAGCCACGTTCACTAGTCAACAAGGCATTAATGCCTCTACTCAATTCCAAGAGACCATATGTTCCTACAAGGAAACAAAGTCTCATGAATTTCTTGGAAATTTTGTTGGTCTCCTCAAGGTAGCACTACCTTGATGGATTGAGCTGATGAGAGGTAACTTCTATTGAGGAAAATGGAAATCTCATTTTGTGCATGAGTAGGAGGAGGGTGGGCAGTTTTATCTGCAGGTTGAAGTGAGTAAGTTTGTCTGGGTAGGTGGAAGTAGTTGGGTTGTAAGAAATTCATATTTATTAACAAAGCATCCCAAAGTGATAAAAGAAATCTAAGGTACCTCTAAACTATAATTCTTTTCAGTTTGGTCACTGTAAAAATTATGATTAAGAAATTTAATGAATTTTAACAAATTAACATCAACATGATGAAAAGTGTGATTATTAGTATTGGATTCATAGGAATAAAGATGATCTTAAAATTGAAATGATTTATAATAAATACATTAGGGGTAAATACGATAGCCATTTTAACAACATATGCAAAATTCAAGGTCATCAATATCATTTTCCAAAACAATTGAATTCATATTAATTTATAAAAGAAGGTAGAAGTATGTTATTCTTTTATTTGTTCTATTTCTTTCCTGATTTAGACGTCTAGGTTAGTGCCACTTTGATATGGATTTTTTTATCAACAAAAGAGGCTTTCATAAATTCTTTGTTTGATGATGGAGGCTTCTTTGAAGGCGGAAATATAGTTGATCAGACGGAGCATGTACCTTGTACCTTGAAAGAGCTAGTCAAATGTACAAGTGATCCAGTTGAGATTTGTGTTGATGGAAACATATCCATATCTCCTGCACGAAATGGTCTTGTGTCCATAAGTAGGAAGGCGTTGCGATCTATTTCTACAGGATTAATGGAGAATTTTTTAGAAACTTGCAATGAGTGGGTTCCAATCGAAGGAATTGTAGTTTATAGCATGGTTGACGCTTTCATAAAGTATTCTGAATATGCAAGGCATAGTGGATTTGAGGTCAGATTTAGAAGCACCGAGCTTTCTCCATGATTGAGGAAGGTGCTCGAGGAAAGAGGTGTGGCTATTCCACATCATCAGAGGACGATTTACGGAATAGGTAGGAATTGGCTCCATAATGGTTATGAATTCTATTCACAGGTTCAGATTCAATGTGTAAAAGGGGAGAAGTGCAGATCAATGAGAAGTGATCATGAATGGGTTGTTTCCACGCAAGCCACAAATTGCAAGGCTGGCATATATTTAGTTAAAAATGGGAATGGGACATGAGAGTTTAGGAGATAATCATGAATGTGATCATAACAGTATGTGATTCATGAACAACTACAGGATTGTAAGTGCACTTGATGAGATGTAGATTGTTGTTGGTGACAAGGTTGGAGTTACTCCATCTCAAGGATACATGAATTCTGTTGTTTGGCATTGTGGTATTGAGAATGTACCATTTTCTATGAAAGATTCTCATTTTATCTTACGGAGATGGTGAATGAAAGGTATGGAAAATGGTGATTTCAATCTCATGCAAAAAAAATAAATGCGATGAAAGATGTTTCAGAAGGTGTTTTTTACGCATATGAAATGGATGTTCAAGGTTAAATAATGTTTTTTAGAATGATGATAGAAGTTGAGCGACATACGATGATTTTGCTGATGTGGTGTGTTTTGATACTACCCATTTGAAAAATTGGTAAAAAATGCCTTTAGCTCCAATCATAGGTGTTAATCATCATGGTCAACAATAAATCAATAATACTTGGGTGTGCACTATTGGCTAAAGGAGATTTAGAAAGTTTCAAGTGGCTTTTTGAATCTTGGTTGGGTTGCATAAGGAATACTCCATCAAAATTCATAATGACCGATCAATGTCAGGTTATAGGTAAGTTTAGTAGTATCATGTTTAGAATATTTGAACTAAATTTGTTGTGTTATACGGTTACTGAATTCTAACCGTTGATAATGTTATGTTTAGGGGTTGGGGTTTTGAGCTTTTAGGACGAAAGGTTGAACTCTCCTTTGAACATCTGTAAGCATGAGTAAGTGGAAGAGTGTTGAAGATGATCGTATGGTGAGAAGGTATGTCGATTTTTATGGCGCATTTGAGATTCCCAAATTTGTCAATGACTAATTTCGTACCCCCTATAATTTTTTGAAACCAATCTTTAGGGCCTAGTGTTATAGTTTCGTTGATGCATTTACCAATGTTAGGTACAATTTTTTCATCACTGTCGAATGGGGTCTACGAGTTTCTAAACAGTAATGAGGATGATTAGAGGCGGTAAATTGTATAAAAACCGCATCTAGTTTAGTAGAGTATATTCTTATTTATCTGAATTTGTATATAATATGTTTGATCTTGTATGATTAAATTTTATCTGGAATTGTCCAGATTCAGATTGTTATCTTTAATCACTACTCTGAGCAGTGATGATAGTAAAAAGAGGAGAGGTACTAAGATTGGTGTGAATGCATGGAATAAATTTTAGTAAGTTTGATACATGTAATAGCTTAATTAATTTTGATGTTCTGCACAATAGCTAAGTAGGTATAGTTATTGCAAGAGAGATTTTAAGGTGAAGTTGAAGGTTGGTGATGCTAGTTTAGGAGAAGTGAAACTATAAAAGACTTGTGGAAGAAGATTCCAATAGAGGATAATATGATATTGGGTCATGTCAGTGATGGTGGAGCTGTGAGCATGAAGATAGATTTGAAATGTCAAGTTATGCCATTTTATACTATAACAAGTGCCTTAAGAGAACAGAGACATGGCATGATCTGGAATAGTCCTTTTAGGAGTGTCTTGCTTAATACATGGAACATTGAAAACTGCATCATATCATTCCATGGACGCAGTTATAGATTGACACTTGTTAACGTTTCTAATATTATGGATGGAGAAGATGGTGAAGAGGATGTCAGATTTACCAAGAACTTGAAGCCCGCCAAAGAAATATGTGATGCATTTCTTGCAACAAAGTTGGAACATACCATCATTTCCCATGATTCAGTACTGGAAGTGTTGGATGATAGCATCAATAAGTTGACGATACATATAGCCTACAATCTTCTGGAGTTTAAGATAGTGGTTTTTCCACCTCCTATCAAAGGTTTGACAACCACCCAGCTAAAGATTGTTATGCACTGTGCGAATGGTGCGAAGAAATCTTGGCGCGTTATGCATTTAATGAAGATTTTAGATCTTTTAGATTCTCATTTCATGTTCATATTTATACATACACACGATTTCATGGCAGATTAAAGGCATGGTATCTCTCAAAATTATAATGCTCATTTCTACAAGAATATGTAATAGAAGGTAGAATATACAAGAATACAATAAGGGTCAAAATACTATGTACCTTTCACCCTAGGAAAACAGCTTAAGGAATTATTTATTCCTTGCTCCAAAACATTAGCTCCTTCCTCGCTTGATCTTGATGAATTGCCACCTTGATTCCTTCTAGGATGATGGCGAATGGGATGAGGAGGAAGAGGGCTCCATTGATCACCAAAAATATAGAAGAAGAAGATGGACAAGATGGAGATGCCAAGAGGGGAAGAGTGTCGTTGAGAACATTATGAAGATCCACACTTAATCTCCAAAATATACCAAGAATAGCGCCAGTTGAGAGAAGAGGAAGAAGAAGAAAACTTGCAAGAATTATGTGAATAAGAGTTACCCTAATGGCCATTCTACTCATCTATTTATAGTTGAATAAAATGGCCATTAGTATTATGGTAATTACTCTTACCATTAAAGCTTCCACTAAGCTTTCATTTAAGCTTACAATAAAGAACTCATGGCTACTCATTTTACTATTCCACTAACCATTTATTCCCTTGAACTGAATGGCCATTTTTCTCTTTTCTTTTCTCCAAAATCAGCTATAACATATATATCCTTTAATTGAGTTATTCAATGGTGCAAGATGCATACACCTTGTACCAAAGTTACCAAAATACCCCTACTTTGATAAAAGATTCTAAAGGTGGTAATAGATACAAAATGAGATTTGTATTTATATAAAATAATTCCAAACGATTTCAATTCACATAATTGAGCTCCTTTATTCTTATTATTGCACTTTACGAAAATACCCATACTTTCATAAAAGATGCCCTAATGGTTTCTTGTTCTAACTTGAACTCACAACTACTTTTAGTTGTAGTGAGTAGGAGTACCATCTCAAAAAGTTCTTGGTGCGCCAAGGAATTCCAACAAACTCTCACTCGCACTAAGACACTTTTACGTTACAACTCCCACTCGAAACAAGTCTCTCTCAAACTTAAGCCAAATTGATAGCCTGGATTCCGGCTATCTGGATACTGTGACTTTGTACTTATGATACTCCTCCGGTGGTGAGTCCAAACTTGCAAAAGACCCGAGGTTGTGACCTCGGAAGCACACTCCAACACTCAAGTCAGTTCAAGGTCAAGGACTTAGTAGTATTTTATCAGAGAGAATATCATCCCTTCAACTCTCTCGGGTCTTCCTTTATATAAGGCTCAGACCTAGCAGTTAACCCCCCATGAATCAGAGTGATGGGCAGTTTTGTCCCACGCTTGTCCGATCGCGGGTAGTGTAATGGCCTGGATGAGTGGGTGACGGTTTACCAAGGATGTGGGAATCATGGGTAAAGACATGGTTACCCACGCCTTTCTATTTACGGAGAGGCATCGTCCTTTCCATGCCTATCTCTCACGCGTGCCTGGACTCAGACATTGCCCTTTGCCATATGCGGGGACCTCAGAGTGGATGTATGCTGCGCAGGCACCTCCGTGGAAGCCTGGACTTGTACGTTGCCTTTTTCCATATGCGGGGGCCTTAGGGGGGCTATATGTTGTGCATGCAGGCCTTGTCTTGTGCGAGTTTTTCCCAAGCGTGTGCTTGAATAGTGTACCAAGGAGCCACTCCTCATAGGCGGAGTATGGGTAGGGTCATGTAGTCCGCATTGCATGCTGCTACTGATCACGTGTGGTAGAAGGGGAAGCGTCACCATGTCTTATCATGCGTCGTTTCTAAGATATCTAGACACGTGTATGGGTGGGAGTTGACAGCGATTGGGCTTCTTAAGTGCTTTTTTTTTTGAATTTTGAACTCTCCATAAAATGGCTTTGCTCTGAACAGGCTGCCCCCTTTTCATGTCTCTTGCACTTTTTTCCTCTGCTTTCCTTCTCCTGCTTATTGCTCTTCTAAAAAAATGTTCCTCTTACTCTTGGATTCCGTTCCTAGTTCGTCGCTCTTCTTACCATCGGTTCGATTGTCTCGCTCTTTGCTGTTGGTTCTGCATAGATATGGCTCCCAAAGAGGTTGTCTGCCCAGTGATTCCTCCGATCGAACGGATCAGTCTTACTAGTGAAAGGTTCAGCACTGACCTGAGGAAATGTTCATGGCTCGGGGAAGTTATAGAGGCTCGCTTAACGAGGACTAGCATTCTGAAGTCTACCAATGTTCCGGTGATGGAAGAGACTAAAGTCAGGGATGTTATATCCCTCTTCATGGTACAGCTCTCTGCCGGCCTGAGAGTGCACATTCCCCAGATCACGCAAGACCTATGCGTTTGGTGGCGTGTGCCGCCCTTGCAGCTTGGTCCTAACATTTTTGGGCATATTTCCACATTTGCGGTTGCCTGTAAGATGGCCGGTGTAGATGCCTTTATAGACGTCTTCCTTCTCTTCTACGGCCTGGATCTACGTCCTGGGGGGCTGTGTTTTCATGTTACTCCCATCAATGTAGGGGGTAACAATTATGTTAGCTTCTTGGTTCCCCTCCGATCATTTCATGATTGGCAGAAAAAAAAAATTCTTTAATCTTCACCGACCTAAGTGGAAGTTTCTGGCCACCATGAATGTTGGGCCTGTGCATGCAGAGCCTGCTAGGCCCTCACTACGACGCGAGGGTAGGAGGTGGCGAGTCTATATTACCATCCTAACCTGGCTTGAGGATGTGTTGACTCGGAAGTCTTGTGATGGGTTGTTTCCCTTTGAGTTGGATCAGCTGGATGAGGTGGATCTGCGATGGGTTGGGATGAGCATCGGGCACCTTATTGACCCCTCCATCCCCCCTCCGCATGAAAGGTGGTGTCCTGCGCAGCGTGGGACAGCAGTGGACTCCCTATTTGCTGTTTTCGAAGGTCCCAGAGGTATGTGGGCTGAGCTTGACATTGTATGTTTGTCGTTTGAGCGTACTCTAACTTGTTTGTGCTACGGATGACCCCCCGCATGCCGATGTTGCGCTAGACCGGCTGAGACTTGCTGCGCGTAATGCGGTGAGAGTGCATTTGTCTTGTGCGCACGGTGAGGGCCCCGTTAGAGCCACCAAGTCATTGGGAGAGATCATGCTCTCTCAAAAATGTGAACCCGATTCTTCAAGGGGTCCACTTTTGGGCAAGGCTAAGAGGTAGAAAATTTTTTGCTGAATAATCTTCGCCGTCTCAGCCTAGCCGTCGCATTTTTTCGGGGAGGGTAATTTTGGCTGGCACCATGATTGAGAGTCTAGCGCCCCCTGTGATGACTGGGGGCTCACCGCCTACGCTGGCCTCACCTTCCTTGCAGGTCTCATGTCTAGTAACTGAGGATAGTGTGGCAGCCTCTCCTACTGGACCAGTTGTTGGGGCATCGCTGGCCCCCCCGATTGTTGATGATGGCCGCAAGGCTGTAGAGGTGTCTCCCGATGCAGAAGATGTTCCCCAGGCTGCAATGCCTGCAGCTGCCATTGTGACTCCTCAGGAAAGGCTAAATGTTTCTGTTGGGGCTCTTCTGCTACCCCAGAGGCTGAAGAAAATTGGGGCTACGAGCACAGCGGGAGCAGGCTCTCCTAGTGCTGTTATGGCCTGCTCAATGGAGCCCACTCTGACCAGTCCTGCTCGAGTTGATCTTGTGGGTTTGGAGAAGAAGACACCAGCGGTTGCAGCCTCTATTCCTTGTGAGGGTGACCCCAAGGTAACAACTGTTGAGGGAGGCGGTGGCGTTACTGCTGTAGAGTCGGGCGTCCCTTCCTTTGGCCCTGCTTGGTCCCTACCGGTGTCTTGGGAGGTAGGAAATGTCATATCCGGATTGGGTAAGATGGTCCTAGTGGCCACGCTTTGGCTGGTCCGGTGGCCACGGCTCTGGCTGGTCTGAGCTCGAGCTCGCCCGTACGAGCAGCTGTGATTGGTAAGTACTGTTGTAATTGGTGTTGTTATATCTCATGCATTCTTTATTCTAATGGTTGTCCTTGTTGCAGGCGATGACGGGTGGTTTGCTTGGTGGCCCCAGATCATGGACCTCGTCCATCCCCGCGGTGAGCTGCTAGAGGCAGGCGTTCTTTCTCATTATTTAGAGAAGAAATGTCTGAGGTCTCGTGAGCCCAGTCCCTTTGCGGACCCTACTGTCTTTCTCAAAGCACGAGGCCCAGAGGCTGAAGACCTTTCATAACGAAGGGCATGACATCACAGAGGCCTGGGATCCCATCTTCTTGTTATCCAACGACTGGTCACTTTTATAAAGCGTGGAGAAAACTTTGGCCAGCTGCTTGGAGGGTCTCCGCACACCCCACGATCATGAGCTGCTACGGCGGTCTTTAGAGTCTCCCGGGCATGGATTTTGCGAGGCAATGACCTTTCAGTTGAGGGTAGGTGGTGCAAACAGATGTTTATTTGAATGTTGTTGCTTTGACGTGTTATTGACTCATTCTCCGTGCAGTTTGTTGTAAAGTGCTATGTGGTGACAGAGGAGTTCATTGAGTTCCTCAAGTTTTCAAACTCTCGTGATGCCACTCAAGCGCATGCCTTACAGAGCACGGATTCTAAGCATGCGCGGGTAATGGCTGAGAATCAGAGACTGACACATGGTGTTGAAGAACTAGAGAAGTGGTGCGCCATCCACAATGAGGAGCCGGAGAGGATGCTGCTGGTGGAGCTTCAGAAAAATGATCTTTTGAACAAGTTCAAGGGTCGTGTATTGCAGTAGACCGGTGTGATTAGGCAGCAGGACATTGAGAACGGTGTTCTCATCAAGACCCTGGCTGGGGTATGGGCGGCAGGTGAGGAGGCTCAGGCGACGGTCGTGGTTTCGCAGGGGCAGATGGAGGCACGTGGCCACGCCGCGTAACAAGCTGTAGATAGTACGGTGAAGGCACTTCTGGATGCATCAGCTAATGCTACCACGGCCAGAAATCCCTTGGCTAATGTGGAGGAGTTGTTGGGGATTTCCCCCTCGCTTGGGGAGGGTCCCTCATCCTCTGCCAATCTCTAGGCTCCCGTCCCTTCGAGGCTTAACAGAATCAAGGAGAGGGTGCTGAATCTGTGTAGCCAGGAAAATGCTGCTGCCCAGGGCTTCGAGGAAGGGTGGCTCCACTGTCGATGGTAGGTGGAGAAGTTGCTGCCTGAGCAGAACTTCGATGTCCTGAGTGCGTTTGCATGAGAGGACCCCGACGTTGATACCCTTCTGTCGTGGGGTGAAGCCGAAGGGAAGTTGGGTCTCGCATCTCAGGCCCCTGCGGGTGATGGAGTTTGATTTTGTAAATCACCTGTTGCTGAGTGTTGTAAAGTAACAATGATTAATGTATCATTCTGCATTCTTTAGTTGCTGATTTGTCTTCGCGTTTATGTGTTGTTGCATAGTGATTATTTATTTTCTATAGCGCATGCGGGATTGCCATTAATGAAATCGCGGTAGCGTGGCCTGACAAGGCCTTTGAATTTTTTAGTCAGTCCGTTCTGACCGGTCAGGTGCAGAAGGCGTATGCGGCTTGTGCCTGTTTGACGCAGCCGCTCTGGCTGATCAGGCGCAGAGGCCTCTTCTGATTTTTCTTTGCTAATCTTGAACTTTGCGGGTGTCCCTATAGATGTTAAAATTGAAGATATGGAATAAGTGTCATGCTGGCATTATATTGATAGAAATAGTTACACATAATAGGGGCGCAAGTCATCAGCATGATAATTTCTGGGGAGTGGCTTCCCATTGTAGCCTATGAGCTCGAACACGCCGGTCCGCACTTACCCGTGGATGAGGAATGGTGCATCCCAATTTGGTTAGAGCACCCCCTGTCGGGGGTCCTTACCGGTAAGTTCTGACCGCAGCAGCGTGAGGGCCCCTTCCTTTAGTTGCTTTGGATTCACTTTGGTGTTACGTGAGAGGTTGAGGCGTTGTTTGAAGGCGGTCATGCGGAGTCGAACACCTTCTCGAAACTCTTCAAGAAGATCCAATTTTGCGCGTAGGCCAGCGGCGTTGTCCTCAGAACTGAAGCTGATCATGCGGATGGTAGGTAGGTCCCCTTCAATGGGTAGCAAGGCCTCTGTTCCATAGACCAGGGAGAATGGGGTTTCACTTGTTAGGGTTCACGTGGTTGTGCGATAGTCCCACAGTGCACTGGGTAATTCATAGACCCATCGTCCCTTTGCTCCATCCAGTCATTTTTTGAGTCCTTCCTTGAGGGTGCGACTTGTAACCTCCACTTGACCATTTGATTAGGGGTGCGTAACGGGTGCGTACAACATTCTTATGTTGTTCTCGACTGCCCATTCCTGAAATTTGATGCTGGTGAATTGGATTTCATTATCCGTGATGATGGTGCGTGGACTACCATATCGGCAGACCAAGTTCTTCCAGAGGAACGTGATGACTCTTTCCGAGGTGATTGTCGCGAGGGGTTCCACTTCTATCCATTTGGTAACGTATTCCACTACCACGATACAAAATCGGTATTGACCTAGGGCTGTTGGCATTGGGCCAATCAAGTCAAGGCCCTAGAGTGCGAATGGTATAGGGTAGGTGAGTGATAGCGATATCGTGGCCAGCAATCACTGAACCGTTTAGTTAAGCTGGTATTGGCTACATTTGCGCACTAGGGCCTTTGCCTGCTTCAGTACGGTGGGCCAGTAGTATCCTTGCCGGAGGGCCTTGTCTACGAGGGCATCGACTATAATGTGGGCCCCGCATGCTCCTTGGTATATCTCTTCCAGTAGGTGCTGCCCTTTCTCTGTTGTAAAGCATCTCTGTAGGGGAGCCGAGTATCCGCGATGCCACAGGAGATTGTCTATGATTATAAAGTGAGTGGCGCAGCTGCGCACTGCTTGCTTGCTGCTTGAAACGCTATGTGAAAGTCCCTGCAGCTGTCTCATAATTGGTGTCCGCTAGTCCAACCTTGCAAGTTCCTGAGTTTGGAGGACACTGATGTCTCCTATGTCAATGGAGGGTCGTCTTAATGCTTCGGTTTCAGATGACATTTGTCCTTTGGATAGGGCATCTGCTTTCTCATTAGATGTTCGTGGTATGTGGATGAGACTAACTTCTTTAAGCTCCTTTATGAGACCCTTAACGAGTCTCAAATACTTAATCAGTGTGGGGTCCTTGCATTCTGAGGTACCCTTCATTTGGTGTACGACCAATTGTGAGTCGCTATGAACCATGAGTCTCTGGATCCCTATCTTGATCGTCATTCGTAATCCTGCTACCGGGGCTTCATATTCTGCCACGTTATTGGTTACGGGAAACTCGAAGGTCACTCTAAGTTTTTCTTCCATTCCCAGGGGCCCGTGTAGGTAGATGTCACCGCCTGGAGAGCCTGCTTTGGATGCATCATCCACATACATCCTCCATTTGGGCATAAGTGGCTCTCTCGGTTGCGGCTCCTCCTCGGTGCCCATAGGTCCGCCGGAGAATTCAGCGATGAAGTCTGTGAGGGCCTGTCCCTTGATTACCTTGCAAGGCTCATAGGTCATGTTGTATTCGCTGAGCTCGATATACCACTTGGCGAGGGATCCTGAGTGTTCTGGGCGTTGAAGTATATCCTTTATCGGGTATCGTGTTTCCGCCGCTTGCAGTGTGCGACTTGTATAGTAGATCGACCACTATTTGTTGCCCTCTTCTCTGAGAAAGACTGAGGTGACGGTGATGCTGGTTGCTGATAGGTAGAGCACCAGGTCTTCACCCACCTGGGGGCATTGGAACATTGGTAGCTATTTCCAGTGCTCTTTGATTGCTTCGTAGGCCTCCTGGTCATCTGCTGTCCATTTGCAGGCCTTCTGTCGCTTTATTTATGCCAGAAACGGCCTGCACTTGTCTCCCAATTTTGATATGAACCTTCCTAGTGTCACCAGCCTCCCGGTTAGGTGCTTTACATCTTTAAGCCCGCGAGGGGTTCTGAGGCTTGTGATTGCCTCAATCTTCCTTGGGTTCGCTGCGACTCCCACGCCCGAGATATGTACCCCTAGAAATTTTCCCTTTCCTATACCAAACACACACTTCATTGGGTTTAGCGTCATGTTGTAAGCCCGTAGGTTTTTGAAGGTCTCCTCTAGATGATCCAAATGCGCTGATGTGGTACTGCTTCTAACGACGATGTCGTCCACATAGGCTTCTAGGTTCCCCACAATATGGCTGGCGAAGACTGGATTCATAAGCCTTTCAAATGTTGCACCTGCATTTTTAGCCCAAACGGCATGCGCATATAGTGGTAGATGGCCTCGCTTGTTGTGAATGTCATCTTCATAGCATCCGCGGGGTCCATATACACTTGGTGGTACCTACTATAAGCATCCAGGAAGGAGAGGACTGGGTACCACGTGGTTGTATCAGTAAGTCGATCGATGGGTGGTAGTGGATATGGATCCTTAGGGCATACTCTGTTGACCCCCTTGTAGTCAATGCAGAGACGCCACTCTCCGCTTGGCTTTGGAACCAGAATGATATTAGCGATCCAATCAGTATAATGAACTTCCTTAATTATATTAGCATCAAGCAATTTCTGAATCTCTGAACGTACAAATTTATTTCGATCCGGCGAAATGCCCCTTGTTTTCTGCCTAACAGGGGTGAAATCAGGGATAACATTAAGCTTATGAGAAATCACTTTGGGATCGACGCCCGGTAGATCAGCAGGGCTCCATGCGAAGACATCCAGGTTGGCCTGGAATAGATGGATGAGGGCATCTCTAGTTCATGATCTCAGGTCTTTCCCAATGCGGAACCTCTTCCGTGGTGATATCTCCACCTCCTCGATATCCCCTGATAAGTTTGGGATCTCACATGCGCGTTCCGGTGTCGCGCTCTCACGGGCAGAGTGGCATCTTCTGGGCTCCGCTTGCGGTGATGCCTTCGCGGGCCCAGTTAGGGATGCTACGTAGTTGCCCCTCGAGATGTTCTGGTTGACATAGATGCATGCATCCCCCGAGCTTGTTGTGAATTCCAGGGTGAGGGTACGCACATCCCACAGCACATGGAATTCTACCTGGGTTTGCCTTTCGATGATTGCGTTGAAAGGCGATGGTAGGTCTAAGACTATGAAGTCTATGAAGCTAGAGCTGCAGGCGGGGACTCCGCCAGATGTTGTTCCCATCATCATGAATGAGAGGGTGATGACGCCCAGTGTGCGGATCTCTTCCCTTCCGACGCCATAGGTTGCACCTTTCACTGGCTGGATGTGCGAAATGGGCACTTTGGCTGCCTGGAGGGTTTCCTTGTACACTACGTTTGCATTTGCCCCTGTGTCCATAAAGATTCTGTCTATATATCCCAACCTGTAATGAAGGCTGTGATGATTAGAGGGTCCGTATCAGGGACCACTATTGACGTACCATTCCGTCGATGGATTAGTTAGGCTGCGGAGTGCTCGAACTGGTAGATTTGCCTCATGTAATGCCATCTTACCGCCGCCCCTTTGCACTACATTATTACGTGAATGCGACCCGCTGGGGGCGGTATGTGGTCCCCTTCTCATCGTTGCGACAGTCGATTTTCCCTTGGTTGTTTGTCATCGCTGGAATGGTTGTTTTCGCGCTTTCGACCCCTGGGTGATTCCTTTCTGGGGGAGTGGTCCCGCATAATGAATTCAGATAGCTCCCCATACGCAGCCATTTCTACCAACATTTTCCTAAGCTCGATACAATCCTCTATGTCGTGCCCCTTGTCGCGGTGGTATCTGCAGTATTTGCTTGATCGGCTATTGGCTTGCTTGGACAGGGTGTACGGCCATTTTGGGACCACGCACCTTGCTTCGAGGATGTGGAGGATGTTGGTTTGAGAATCCCGGAGAGGTGGGAGCTGGGGGTAATGATGATCCCGCGTAGGCTAGGATGAGAATTGGGTGTGCTTTGCCCCTGCTCGGCTATCCTGCCCTCGCGTATTCTGGACCCTGGCTTCGCTCTGTGAGGGCTTGGCTTGGGGCTTAATTATCTCTTCTGCATGCATGAATCTGATGGCCCTCGTGAGGAACTGCTCCATGCTGCCTGGGGGATTTGTATTGACCTCCACAAACAATCGAGAGTCCCATTGAAGCCCCTACATGGCAGCGAGGAGTCTTGTCTCTTTACTCAAATTAGGGATATGGATTGCATCTGCCTGGAAACGCTGAATGTATTCCCTGAGGGGCTCTTCCTTGCGCTGTCTTACTTTGAGCAGGTGGGCCGCTGTTTTTGGCGAGGGCTTGCAACTTATAAAATAGTTAGAGAAGGTGAGGTAGAGTTCCTCGAAGGAGTTGAACTACTTACCTCTCAGGGTGCTATACCAAGCGGCGGCTGCTCCGGTCAGCGTGAAGCTGAAGGCTCGGCACATGGTGCTATCGTCTGCCCTAACGATGGCCATGGCTGAGACGTATCATTGCAGGTGTACGTCTGGATCAGAGAGTCCATCATATGCATCGAGTTTCGGCTGCCGAAATTGCTCTGGTAGTGGTGAGGTGAAGATTTGGCTTGCGAATGGCTAGGTCCAAAGGTGACTCAGGCCCAGTCCTACGGCTGACGCGTTTATTCTTTCTTCTCGCTTCTCCATTTTCTCCTTGCGCCAGGCTAGCGCGCTTAGGGCAGCCATATGAGGAGGGTCAGCACGGTTTTCCTGTATCACTGGCGATGGCAGTGCATTCATGGCCTGTCATGCAATTGGGAGGCTTCCTGCAGCATCCAGTATTTCCCTGAGGGTCTCCGCTATCGTACTGCGGAGGTTATTGGCTACTACTTCCGTGATGGCTTCCATTGCCGCTTGGTTCAGACCTGCAATGTTGGTTTGTTGGAGCACC
>JBBYHH010719685.1:0-17405 GCA_038382905.1 Daphne laureola
TTAGTCAATTGAGCATGTTCATCTAGTGATCAGCGACCCATAGCAACCAGAGGGATTTCTTTAAATTAAATTTCACCAAGTTCATTAAATCTTTGCTGTCTTTCATTCTGAGTTTGGTTTTGCTTTATTGTCACCTTTAGCAAAAATTTGTGCCTTGTCCTATTTCTCCCAAAAATATACCCCGGTTACAATCGAATAGAAAATACCAAAAATATTGCACTTAACTGTTTATCAATTTTTATCCTCAATTCCCTTGGGTTCGACCCCACTCACCCTACCTACATCTGCAACCTTACACTTGAGGGAGAGTTGGGCATTACAAATTTATTTGCCTGATTTTCGACATTAGCAGTTGTTGTGATATGAGTATGAGTAAGTAGACTCATATCTCTTGGGATTTTCTTGTCTAGGGTAATTCTTATGAGTTCTCATGTCTATATTGATTTGGGTATTGATTCTTGTGATTTAGATGTTCTTGTTATGATGAATGTGACCATATTCATACATGCACACCAAGTGTTCGATAAAATACCTGAGAAAGATTTGGTTGAACTAGACTAGTAGGAATCAATAGGATAACTTGCTATTAGTTAGAGATAACTTTTAGGAGTTGTTTTGTGATTAGGTTAGGAACTATTCTTACCTTAAGAGTTAATGCTAGAGTAATTTACACTTTTATTCATAAAGTTGATTGACGCTCTAGTTCCTTTTCGTTCAACACCATTTTCGCTCTCTACACTATATTATATCTGATTCTTACACTTAAGGGCATCAAAAGAGTAATTATAAATATAAAATTTGTGTTAGAAAGTTACACCCTTTTGCACGCATCACCCCTTAACCTTCATCGCGTTCCTTCCAATCCGATGTCACACCTCGCCCTATAGTTGCACTGGTTTTGCTTTACCCATCCTCACTTTTTATCGAAGTCTTTCACACTAGCATTTGAAAAAAATACCATGATATATTCTTGATAAGTATGAGCCTAACCCGACTCATTTACGAGGCAAAAAACACACAAACTCACTTGCGAGGCTACACATCGTACACAACATCACTATACAATCCGACGAGGGGCACACATTACGCTATAATTAATGGTGCCACATTTTGGTCAACAAATCCTCCAAAACCCATAACGGCTACCGCCACAAACATAACCACCTCTGATGGTGTAATCCCACTGATCAAACCCTTCTTTGATGGGTTCCGGCATCACCCTATTTAAAGGATGATACCCAACACACAAACGATACGAACTATACACACACTCCTCTTTGTCTCTGCTTGATTAGTCTTCTTGTCTCCCTTTACAGGTCGTTGATTCCACTATCTCTATCGGCATTCTTGTGCTCAGGATTGATAGATCATTATCAATTCTCACGCGTGATATTAATTGATCCCGACGATCATTGGCCATTTTCTATTATCATAAGAGTATCTTCATGGAATTTACATTCAACAAGAAATATTAGCGATATTTGCTTTGTCTCCCTTTTGCATTTCTCTTTGCATTTTGGTTTTGCTACATTAGTCACTTTGATTTGTCTTATTTCATTTGTCACCTTTTTTTGGGAGGTTAGGTTGCACCATTTTTAGGAAGCGATGAAGTAGTGTTATTTATTTACAGTAATGTCATTTTTCTTTTATCTATCCTTTTGAAAATGTAAGTCTTTTTATTCTATAATAAAAAATTACAAATAATAATCCAATGGAAAGAGAAACATAATACAAATAAAAGGAGACATATGCTTCCTCCGTCCTCAAAAGATTGTATCATTTGTTTTGACGGTTTCACTGTATTTAATCTATGATTTATTTTTATGTATTTTTAGATATTGAAAACTAGAAAATTCATATGAGAACATAGTTTGATATCCAAATTTTCTAAATATATTTTTTCTTAATTTTTTTATACTGTTTATCTTTATTAAAAATTGAGTCAAACATCGAACATTAAAATAGTAAAGTCAAATGATACAATTAATGGAGGACGGAGGGAGTATAAAATATCCTTTCGTGGTGACATGCGACGGGTGAATGGTCATTCATCATTGACTGGTCTTGATGACCTGTTATAGGTCATTCTTCTCGGGTTTTTCTCGACTTGCTCCAACCTATGCAGCATGTGACGGATAATGTCATCATGTGGGTCTTCTATGAGCAAGTGCTCCGACCTTGGTGACCTGTCCCAAATCCTACGTTGTGTCCGAGGCAATCGAGACCTTCGGCTTCTTCAGTTATCCAGAGGTGTCCTTTACGGGGATCACTCTCATGCTCGCCCGATATATTGGCGAATGAACTCTACGCTTGGAGTTCTTCTACCCGATCGTTCTATTTGAGACACCTCGGTGTGAGGCATCCCGCTCATTGAATGAGACTGGCTCCTTTGGGTAGAGCTTCTTGAGCACTCGGTTCGATAGTGACGGTTCCTCCATTCTTCGGCTAGGATGAGTTGGATTGTCTTGACAACGGCTGGATCAGGGGCGTCTACACTGCTCCTAAAATTCCTTCAGTCTAAGCTTGAAGAATCCCGGAGATGGGTTTCCCCATTGGACGTGTTGTCCAGCGTGCCTCCTTTTGAGCTTCTGGTGTAGTCAGGGTTGGTCGACGCCCCGATGTACGAGTCTTCACCTTCAAGCAGAGATTTCTGGAAATGGGGGATGTCCTCTTGCCTCTTTTTGGGGCACTCTCTTGAGGATTTCCGTCGTTCTCACAAACGGCGCCATTTGGTGGCAATCCATATGTAGAGACCACCATGCTCTTGAGTTTTTGCCCTTGGTCCTGGCCATAGCTGAGTCCATGCTTTTCTTGGTTGTATGTCTCTGCACAAGGAGTATAATCTATAGACCATACCAGAGTTATGCCTGACGGAGGGTTCTCTGATGCTTAAGTCAGTTAGAGAATAAAGCAAAAAGAATGTATCAGACCTAAAGTAGAGTGAATAGTTATCTCAACTGAGTAAATGATGCAGGTTTATATAGTTTTGTCTAATAGGATAACATATTCATAATACCCAATTAAAGAGGCGGCTGGTGTCAGAGGATACGTGGTGAGGTCAGCCTGGAGGTCAGCCATCAGGGTACTATGTCCCGAATATCGGTGATCGGTCTAGTTATAAGGACGTTTGAGTTACGGTGTTTGGTGTTTTAGTGGATCCCTTTTCCTGGGTTACTAACTTAACTTTAGTAGGCTTTTGAGATGCTCTTTTAGGCTTTTCGGCCTTGTTTACAGGATTGGGCTTATTGGCCATCACCCGCGTCCCCAATCTGACTCCAGGTGATCTCTTCCTGTTTCAGTTCATTTCAACTTCGTTTCTGTTAAAGTTTGTGCTTTTATGGCTCATCTGATAAGGTTTGTCTTTCTTTTATCTGTACATAATTGTTTATTTTTTCTATGAGCACATAATTGTTTGTTTAATTATCCATGCTCGAAGTCTTTTGAACATTTAGGTTTTTTCGTATGGAGTTAAACTTTGAGGTTAAAAGTTTGGGGAAATGCAAGTTAAGAACTAAGTAAAAAAATTATAAGGGTAAAAATGTAATTTCACTCAGTTCCGTCAAATGTAACGGTCAACTTGGACCGAAAGGATTAAAATGGAACACAATACCATAAGATAGGATCAGAATAGGACATGAATTGTTTTTACAAGATCCCTAGAGGAATTTGCACGATTATAAAGTATAAAGTATATAGTTTTAGAGATATTTTTACATTTTTTAACCAACATTTTGATATAGAAGAATATAAAGTAAAACAATTATATGTGAATCAACTTTTAGACATAACGCATATTGTATTTTTTTTTTTTTTGAGCGGGAAAGTCATTATATTATTTAAATGAGAGCATTATAAAGCCATGGTGGCATTGGAGATAACCATGAGTGACGACCCACTAAAGAAAGGCCGTGTCTAGCAACGACATGAGTAGTATTGTTCACATGTCGTGGTACAAAAGAAAATGAATATGAACTAAATAAATAGATGAAGAAACGAGCTTCATCAACCAAAATGCCAAAGTGGTAAGAAGACTGAGTATTTGCTGAGAGCAGCTCATTCACCAGGATTTGCGAGTCTGACTCAATGCAAATGGATGACAAACCAAGCCGATGAGCCTCCCGAAGACCCTAGAGGATAGCAGTTGCTTCCACATATAACGGATCCGCCCCAGCATAAGAAAATCCAAGAGAGGAGGCTTCGAGTACCTGACCAGTCGCATCACGCATAACTGCACCAACTGATCCTATATTCGTCTGTTTGTGTAGTGCACCATCAACATTGATTTTAATCGAATCCCCTAATGGTGGAGACCAAGCCGTAAGACGCATAACAGTTGCAGCCTGTTGAGGCATTACCACCGCCTGAGCTGCTAACCAACAATCGCGTCATGCCTGAATTTTCTGTTTCAAAGCCAAAGGTGAGTAACACTTTGATTCAAAGTAAACCATATTCGTGTTCTTCCAGAGGAACCAAATGGAAATGGCACATAATAGTAGGAAATCATATCGGTCTTGATACTCTTCCCATAACTATACCGGCCAGTCCTCACCTGAAGTCTGAAGAGTCAGAATATTTACGCCCAGATATTTCCACATCTTAACAGCCAAAGGATAATCCAGAATAGGTGTCCTGTCAACTTTGCATGATCCAAAAAAATCAAACACTCTAGCGCAGCATCAACATCACAAGAAGGAAGATTATCCCTGGTTGGTAAAATATCTCCACAAGCTTAGCAAAAAATTACTTGGACACGCGGAGGTAGTTTAAGACCCCACAACCACTTCCAGAAGTCAATCATAATACATGGGTCTTTCTGATATAATATAGCGTATGACAAATAATACGCCGATCATACTGTGAATTGGCCATTGTCCACCATCCCCCAAATAAAAACATCACATAAAGAGCGAAGGCTTAATGGAATACCTCTTATGATTGTTGCATCCACTGGGTGAAACATAACATCAATCTCTGAAACTTTCCACGCCATTACAGATTGGTCAATAAGATCGGCCACCCGCAACATTCCTAAAAAACATAGCATTACAACACAACCCATATTGATTTCGACATGAGCTTTTAGCAATTTTCTCCAACATCTTAATATACGTAGTATATACGTAGTATAAAGTGAAATATATGCAAATCAACTATAACTTATATAATTTTTTATCTTAATATTTGAAAATTTTATCAAACATTTTCAGACATAAAACTTACAATTTTGTTTCAGGCAAGAAACATATATTTGCAGACATTAAGTAAAATAGCTAGTATATTGTTTTAGTTTCAGACTTACAAAATATTAGCCATAATTTAGTTTTTGATTTAATATATACAATTTTGGACGTAATCAAAATTACATCAACATTCCTAAAAAATAGTTTATAAACAATTTCATTTTCCAAACAAATACTCCCTCCATCCCAGAAAATTAGCCATGTTTATGTTTCAATATTTAATATATGATTTTTTTCTTACAACATTTTTACTTGTAAATAGTGTAAGTTTATATTCAACTAAAATTTTGATTTGTCTAATTTCTAAATACAATTTTAAGATTTTTTTAGAGAACTTATTTTTAATGAAAATTTGAGTCAAATACAAGTATAAAAGTCAAATGTGGTTAATTTTGTGGGATGGATGGTACAATACTATATAAATTAGCATACAAATTAAAATAAAACAAAAAAAAAGAATAAATATAATAAATGAATAAATAGAAATGAAGAAGTAAATAAATATAATGAAGTACAGAAAATAAACAAAATAAAAAGAAAAATTAAGAAATCTAAAATAGAAATAAGAAAAAGTTATAATGAAAGAAATTTCTCTGTTAAATGTATAGAAGAAAGAAAAACAACCAATTAATTATAGATTAATGGTAATGATGGTAAGGAATCAAGGGGAAAATGCAATTTTAGGCCTAAAGGTTTTAAGGCCTAAAACTCGTATTTTTTGCAAGTTAGACCTAAAACGTTACTTCAGTTGGCATTATCAGGCCTAAAACTCCAAATTTTGACAGATGGTAGGTAGAATTCTTACATGTGTATTGATCAAATCATTAAATTCTTATACACAAGTGCTGACTTTTGACACCTGACGCCACATAAGGCTCAATCTCATCACAGACATCGCCCTACCTCCTCCCCACTCTGTTGCTCCCTCAACCGATGAAGTAGTGTAGCCTTTTTCCCTACCCAAATCTTGTCTGACAGTAGTTGCTAACCACCAATAGACGTCCTATTTCTCTCATCTGTGCACCTGTTATTCGAATCTCAATCGAAGCCACTACCCTTATTGTAACAACCTTTAAGTGGACTAAACCACTAATTAAGGGGTACGGTTTTGGTTCCGGGTGTTGTCTAATTTTTTATTTCAGGTTTTATCTTTCTTATTCGATGAGACTAACATACGTCACCATCAAATTTGTGATATACGATTGAACTAACATACGAGTTGGGATCACTAAATTCTTATTTGATGGAACAAGAGCTCCAAATGTTGACAAATCTGAACAAGAACAAGAGGAAACGAACTTGTGTTCAACTGATCAAAATAATTGGCCTTACAAACAATAATTAGTGTCCCATAAACTAAAATTGAAACGAATAGGTACATGTGTCAATTACAAATTAGCAAAATTAAATGGAAGCATTGAAGCAATCGCTAGAAGTTCTAACATTGGGGATTACTTGGAGAATCAAATTCTGGGTAGGGTCAAGTACTGGCGAATCAACTTCTGGGTAGAGTCAAATGGCTACAAAGCATAGCATTGGAAAAAGCAATCGAGAAAACTGTATGCGACGATGAAGCGGGAAGGGCTATAATTGGCGTACTTGAAGATCCCCTCAAGATAACTCTGGAAGGAAATGGATGGCAGAGTGAGATCATGGAAGATTGAGATCATGGAAGATGGAGGTCCACTCGGTTAGAAGGCTGAACCAACGGTTGCGATCGTTCAACATCGCCACTTGCTGGAGCAGAGACGAGCATGCGTGCTTCTTCATCATCCACCTCGTTGGTGGTTGGCCACTGGTGTCAAACAATTTTGGGTAGGAAAGGGGGCTAGAGCGTAGTGGAGTTGAAAGGACGGTTGTGATGAGACACAGGGAGATCTGAGATTGGAGCTTATGTGTCCAAAGTTTGCAGATGTGTAAAAACAATTAACGACGTTAGTGTACATGTAGGATTTACATCTGCCATTTGTCAGAAATCGGAGTTTTAGCTCTAATAGTGCTAACGGACTAATGGTTTAGGCCTAACTTGAGAAAACTAAGAGTTTTAGGCCTTACTTGCGAAAACGTAAACACTTATAGGCCTAAGATTGCATTAATCAATTGATGAGGTTTGTGATGGAAACGTGCAAAAATTGTGGGCCTCGGCCCTTTTTGCGATTTTTTCTTTTCATTTTTACAATTTGTAGTCATTTCTCTAAATATACTTAAAGAAATACTCACTAACGGAATATATCAATTTTAACACTTACTGTTAGTGGATATACATATGTTCGAATAGAAATAAGATTTTGCCATATCTGTTAGTCTACTAATAATCATTTGGTCAAAGGTCTAAATTACCTTAAAATCATAGTTGGGGTACTTCGTTATTTCGAGTTATCCAAACTCTTCCGTGAATGACTTAGTACTCCTTTCGTTCACCATTAATTGGGTCATTTGACTTTTATATTCAAGATTTAATATTTGATCCAAATTTTAACAGAGATAAATATTGAAAAAAAATCACAAAAAATATATTTGGAAAAAGAATATTGCAAATTATGATATGCATTTGAATTATTTAACTTACAATGTTTACAGATTCATGAAAAAAAATCATAGATTAAATACTCTGAAACGGTCAAAATAAATGGCTTAATTAATGACAGAGGGAGATATTATAATTTAGGGTAGTAAACTACAATATAATTTATGATTGAAAGTTTAAGGGAGAAGATAGTAGGTGGTATGCCAGACCCAACACACGGGTTTGGGCCTGCGCCACCACCAGCCCATGGATGACACCTACACCCACAACTTTACACCTCACCATCTGGCCAAGGCACGAGCAATTTCGAGGGCACCAGGCTGCGAAGCCAACACACCTTCGCAGCGGACATCTTCACTTACAATCTCATGGGTAACGATTTTCCTCAGGATTCTCATGATCAGGATAACCGTCGCTCACTCATCCCACATCACCCATGATCTGAATGATCATGGACCACTTCTACTATGCTGGCCTAATCGCCTAACCTATTCACTATATAAGAGGAGTTCCAACAAAAGGTACGATTCTCTCTAAATATTTTCTACACATCAAACACATATTGACTTAAGTATTGACTTAAGTATTGGAGTGAATCCCCAAAGTTATAATCTGGTCCATTTCTTCTTTGATTATCTGGTCCATTTCTTCTTTGATTATGTAGGGAGCACTTGAGAATCATTCATCTCAAACAATTGGAAATTTTGGGTCATCCCACCGGAACGAGATTATCAGTAGGCAAGTGTATAATTTCTTAATCTAAGAGTGCAAGTGTAGTTTCATCTACCGTTAAGGAGATATGTGTAAGTAAGCCTTAAATATATTTCGTGAGACCAGAAAGAACCCCACCCATCTGTGACCTGCGGACCCTAACCATTTGTGAAGACACCAAAAACATTCACTTCTCTTAGTGATAGGTCATCGGCACCGCCGCGCCGCTCCTCCTACCCTTCGCTACCGCCGCTGCTCCACTTTCTCTTTCGTCGATATCAGACAAAAGGGGATTGCTGGTCGTCAGATCTAGATATCTGCAAAACCCTAATTTCTGGAATGTCTGAACCCTAACTTGCTAGAGGATCAGACGGTCGCTCGACGAGATTTGCGCCATAATTTTTAAATCTGGAAGGTACGGTTTTTAGAGAAGCGGCTTTCGTTTGACCTTCAGATTATGCCTCTTTACTCGATCTCGTATGTTTTGTGTCGTGGGTTTTTTGCATTTCTGTAACTTGAGTTAGGGTTTGCTTCTGTTTCCCATTTGAGTACCCCCCTCTTACACTCGGAGGTGGGCCTTTGTCTGTAATATGGAGGAAATTGTTGAGGTGGAGAAGTATGGTGTTACTGAGGATAACACGTTGATGTCGGAGTTTGATGACTACGTCGCGAATGACAGAATTGGTGGAGCTACGTCGAGGGCGTTGAGTTATGGGTTTGAGGTTGGTGATATGGTGTGGGGCAAAGTGAAATCCCATCCGTGGTGGCCGGGGCTTATATTCAATGAAGCTTTTGCTTCTCCTTCTGTTAGACGCACCAGGAGAGATGGGCATATATTGGTTGCGTTTTTTGGTGACAGTAGTTATGGGTGGTTTGATCCGGCTGAGCTTATACCTTTTGAACCTCATTTCGAGGAAAAATCACAGCAAATAAATTCAAGGAATTTTTTGAGAGCCGTAGATGAGGCAGTGGATGAGGCCAGTAGAAGGGGTGCCCTTGGGATTTCTTGCAAGTGTAGAAATCTGTATAATTTTCGCTTAACCAACGTCCGAGGGTATTTCGCTGTTGATGTCCCAGATTATGAGCCAAATGGGTTGTACTCCGCCAATCAGATTAGCAAGGCAAGAAGCAGTTTTGATCCTAGAGAGACCCTTTCATTTGTTAAAGGTTGGGCGGTTGGACCAGAAGTTATGAATAGCGGTATTGAGTTTATTAAGAACAAAGCTAGACTGGTTGCTTTGCGGAAGGCTGTGTTTGAAGAGTTCGATGAGACTTATGCTCAGGCATTTGGGGTACAGCCAGCTCGGCCTTCTACTGATTCCTTAACATCTCTGCCTGTCAAACATCCTCCTCGAGGTATTATCTGCTGTGTTCTTCATTCTGTTACTTGAATTAGCTTGTTTCTGTTTCATTTTGGCACAGCATTTAGTGAATCATACTAGCATTATCATATTTCTGCTCTGCATAGATGTCTTTGCGGTCTTATTGAATTCAACCTTTACCTAGCATATGCAAATTGCAACTGTTATACATTCTGTGTTACTGAGCAACATGTCTCATTCATTTTTTTTAACTTTACCCCATTGTGTTGATTTGAAATGTGGAAAATGCAATACTGCGGCATGTTTGGTTAGGAACTCAAGAAGGTTGTTAATCTCCCAGTTGTGGAGGAAATGAAGAAAGTAAAACCTGGTTAATTACAGTTCTCCCTTTAAAGTTGGCGAACATCACTCTCGTTTTGTTCACATTTCATAATTTACGCACCCCATGCTTGATAAAAAAAAAATTAGGGAAATTATTATGAATCCTAATTAAACTATTTGGTTGCCGGTCGCCCCCAAAAAACTACTTGGTATTTTTGCAATAACTTACGCTATGGCTTTATTTGAAAATTATCTATTTGACATTGCATTTACAGAGAAAATTAACAGTTGATTAAAAAAAATATTGAAGGCTATGCTCTTTAAGCAACAATTTATAGGAGTTTTTAAGAACCTGTTTCTCCAATTTTTTGTCTATTTTTTTTTGGGTGGACTTTTCTTTTCATGCCTTCAAATATTCATTCTAAATCTGAAAGTTCTTCCTAATGGAGCACATCCAATTTCAAAGATTTTCCCAGATATTGTATCCCTGCAAGTCGTGGCTGAAATGCATGTGGTTGGGATGTCCAAGTAATGCATGTTGTTTATTGCATGCTAATAAGATGAACGTGGGAAGCTAGTCAGACTGGAGTCCTAGTCTGGATCTTCTCTTTGGAAGGCGGATGATTGACTAGCTTCTCCATGCATATAAGTTACATTCACGGTCGGAGTTTGGTATCGTTGAACTTAAACAGGAAGTTTTAATCTGTTTTTTTGTGCTAAATTTAAGTTTAATAAGATTGCATAGGTTAAGTTTTCCTATTTTGTAATGTCAACAAGGCATAAGCAGCATATCTTTTGTCAATACGTACTTTGGAACTTCCTCTCATGGCTGCTATATGCTTTGTTGGCTTTTCCAGCACCTTTGAGTGGTCCGCTGGTAATCGCAGAAGCGCTGGGTGGTGGGAAGAGCTCTAAAAAGCCTGCAAAGGTTAAGGATCAGTTAAAGAAAGATAGATACCTTCTCAAACGAAGAGATGAATCGATCGACTTAAATCCCCTTCAAATTAGTCCAAGGAAAGTTAGCTCTCCAATTGAACCAGCTTATGTGGATGGACCGCCAGCGTTTTTTGCAGGGGATTATGTGTTGCAAAAGAGAGTTCCAGTTGCTGAGTTAACTCCAAGTCTTGAACCGAGTATTCATGCTGGTTATCAAGATGCAGGTTCGAGTAGAGATGCTTCACATAATGACCTTGTAAGTCTATCAAAGGGTGCTCCAGTAGTTTATGCATTAAACATGAAGCCAAATGTAAAAGAGGAATTGAGAGTAGTTGATGGGCCTAGTATCACGACAGGATCATTAGAACACGAAGCCAGTGACAAGATTGACCAGAAACCTGAGGACACCAGGTTGTCAGGATCTTATGAAATGTCTAAACCTGATCATAATGTAAACCAACAATTTCAGGAATGCCAGGCATCCAATCAAGCTCTTGATAGCAGCAGTGGTACTGGTCATCTACCTGCAGTTGATGTAAAACCTCCTGGTCTGACTCTTGATGTTGCAGAGAAGAAGAAAAAGGTTCTAAAACGGCCTTTAGAAGATTCAAGTCCGGATGGTGCTATGCTAGGAAAGAAAAAGAAAAAGAAAAAGAATCAAGAGGAGTTTGAAGCAAAATTAGATCGCCCTAAGAATCTTGTAGCCCCTTTGAAAGCTAGGGCATTTGTTGGAAACTTAGTTGCAAAGTCCATGCAGACAGGGGTGTCTTTTAGAGAAAATATGCAGGTGAACTATGTTAAGAGAGATGCTGCTGCTATGGGGTTGCCCACAATCAGTAGTGTGGGAGGTTCTGGACTCGAACTCGCACAATTACTGAGTGATTTGCATTCTCTTGCGCTTAACCCATTTCATGGAACAGAAAGAAATAGCCCGTCACTTATCCGGCAATTTTTTTTACGCTTCCGGTCCCTTGTGTACCAGAAAAGTCTGGTCATTTCACCCCCAGCTGACCCAGAGTCATCTGAGGTGGTTTCAGCAAAGTCTAATGTAAGCACTCCTGACAATAGTGCTAGTGAAAACGTGAGAGATTTGTCTCAGTCAAAACTGGTGAGGCCACTTTCAAGACCGGATGACCAAAGTAAAGCTGGGCAGAAACGTCTTCATTCAGATCGCCAGGAGGAAATTGCTGCCAAGAGATCGAAAAAGGTCAATCAAATAAAATCATTAGCTGCTGAGAAGAAGGCTGGTCAAAAGGCTCTTGAAATTCTAAGAGTTGAGGCAAGAGAACAGCCCATGGGTATGAAATCATTGAAAAGACCAGATTTAGTGAAGAAGGAACCTCCTGCAAAGGCATTTGAGCCCACCATGCTGGTCATGAAGTTTCCTCCTGAGACATCCCTACCATCAGTTCCAGAGCTGAAGGCAAGGTTTGGCCGGTTCGGGTCATTGGATCAGTCAGCCATCCGAGTGTTTTGGAAGTCATTGACCTGCCGAGTTGTCTTCAGGCACAAAAGTGATGCTCAGGCTGCTTATCGATACACCAATGCAAATAGATCTTTGTTCGGAAATGTGAATGTGAGATGCCATCTTCGCACCGTGGAAGGTCCTGCCGCAGATGCAACTGAATTTGACAAAACTCGAGATGACGCCACTGACTTGGTACGAGTCAAGGATTCCGTGGCTGATCGGCAAGCACCCGGACCAGCACGTCAGCCTCTTCCTCTCCCAGCAGTGCAGCTAAAGTCTTGCTTGAAGAAACCAACCAGTGATGAGCCAGCACAGGTTGCTTCAGGAAATGGCGGTAAGGTTACAACACCTCGTGTAAAATTCAATTTAAATGGGGAAGAAACTCTTATTAACACCACTACTAGAGGAGACCAAATGATGCCCATTGCTTCTAGAAACTTCAACAGCAACAACAGCAATGCTACTAGTTTTGGTGATGGTGGAATAATACCTACCTCTATTCCAATGGAATTTACCACTAGTGGGAATTTTGAAAAAGTCATTCCACAATCTTCTTCACCTATTCTCCCTCAACTTGCAAAAGCCCCAGCGAGTTTTAATAACGTGCACCAGACAGAAGTGTTGGTACCCAGAAATTCTCACACCTTCGATAAACCTCCAACTGATATCTCACAGCAGATGCTTAGCCTTCTCACCAGATGCAACGATGTTGTTACCAATCTCAGTGGCTTGCTGGGTTATGTTCCTTACCATCCACTTTGACAGGTAAAAACGACACCGGAGGATGATTTGATCTTTGTAAAGAGGAAGCTGTATCGTAATTTTCTGCAATTTATTTTCTTCTGCTTTGAGTCTTACGGAGTACTGTCCAGATATGAATGTTTCGCCTTTCCGTTTCTTTTAGTATCTCTGTGTAATTATCTAAAACTAGCTCGATAGTGTGATCCTCTTTTCTTCGTCTTCCGCTAATTGCTGTGGGTAGAAAAAGTAATCGTCGGGGAACTTAAGTCAAATAGGTCGATTAGTTGAGTAAAACGGAGTAGTTTACTTTTAAATAATTCAAAAAATATAAATAGTTAAAAGTAGATTTAAGGGCAAGTTTACTAACCTGATTACATCTAAAAAAGTGCTCATTTTTTGCCGCTATTCTAATACTCAACTCAACCCTCGATTGCAATTTTACGTTTTTCCGGAAAAATCTTATTTCAGATGCCCATTGACAATAAGTGTTAAAATTGGTATATTTCATTAGTGAGTATTTCTTTTAATATATTTAGAGAAATGACCAGAAATAAAGAAATGACCAGAAATTGAAAAAAGAAAAAAAAAAAAAAAAGGGCAGCTCAAGAGCGGCCGAGGCACACACGATTTCCAAAAATTTCCATCATAAACCTCATCAATTGATTATAGCTTCATTCCTAACTATCATTACCATTAATTCTATATTTAATTGGTTGCTTTTCTTTCTTCTATACGTTTCCTTTTTTTTCTTTAATTTTTTTTTTATTATATATCTTCTATACGTTTTTAACAGAGATTTGTTTTTCATTATGACTTTTTCTTCATTCTATTTTAGATTTCTGAATTTTCCTTTTTATTTCGTTTATTTTATGCACTTAATTATATTTATTTACTTCTTCATTTTTAATTATTCATTTATTAACTTTATTCTCTCTCTCTTTTTTTTTTGTTTTATTTTGTATGCTGATTTATATAGTATTGTACTCTCTCCATCCCATAAAATTAACCACATTTACTTGACTCAAATTTTCATTAAGAATAAGTTCTCTAAAAAACCTTAAAAATTATATTTATAAATTAGACACATCAAATTTTTATTTGAATATAAACTTACACTATTTACAAGTCAAAATGTTGTAAGAAAAAAATCATATATTAAATTGATATATACGGGTATAGCCTAACCAGGTGACCCGCCAAACTTGGGCCCGGGTCAAGCACGACCTGACCCTATCAGGTCAACCACTAACCTAATTATGGAGTAACTCCCATTACTCCACCATTAATCCACCATTAATGGTTTTCTATTTCCACACACACTACTCTATTATATAAATATGATGATGGTCATCATCCAGGTATCTTCTACTCCCATCCCATACTCTCTCCATACATTCAAACAATACTGACTTGAGCGTCGGAGCAGGTTCCAGGGATCCAAACCCCTGATCCTCCCTAACGCCTTCTTCTTGCAGGAACCCCTTCATCGGGTCGGATCTCCACCTTCACCGGACTCTCGGATCTTGGTAATGGGAATCGTTATCAATTTGACGCCGTCTATGCGAAACAAATTCCTAATCCCACCAATTGGTTACAAGATTCGGCAAAAAGCTCAATGAAGATGGCTGACAGAAGTTATTCTAATTATTCATTGTTGCTCCGGCTCAAACAAATTAGCATCAATTATCGATGCATTCTGATACTTACACTAAAATTTGCTGGTGAGATTGTTTCATTAATATTGATTTTACCCACATAC
This sequence comes from Daphne laureola, assembly GCA_038382905.1. Classification (NCBI taxonomy): domain Eukaryota; kingdom Viridiplantae; phylum Streptophyta; class Magnoliopsida; order Malvales; family Thymelaeaceae; genus Daphne; species Daphne laureola. The sequence continues at coordinate 15,026 of JBBYHH010719685.1, forward strand.
ATTTTGTATTAAAGATTCTGGAAAACAAACATATGTTTTCAGCATCATTGCTTTGACCTATGTGGTCTCGCCATATACGGTACACAAAAGCAACACGAAATTTTGGTTGCACCTTCCAGATCTCATCTTCATCGTTGCAATAGCAACAAAGTTTGGCCTTCAAAGTGCCACAAGATTCAAGTTTCTTTGCTAACCAAATAGCGAAGAATCACTACAACAAACAACTCATGGCCCAAAATCAGACAGTGATGATCCAATACTTCGCCCCGACACCCTGCCACGCAGGTGGATCCAAATCTCCACAATTCATCGGCCAGAACAACCTCGTCAACAAACGAGGCTTGGTCGACCTTTACTTCAACACATGAATGCCCGACTGGGCTCCAGCTCTACTCATACAAAACATTGTCAGAAACAGAACCCACCTCGACAATCAGATCTACAAAGAACTGACATGCGTAATATCGTACCTGGGTACATTGGAGGTTAAAAAAACTTGCAAAATCATACCTTGACCCTTGTCCCGAACGACCAAACGGATCCCAAACAGAAGAGAACTGGGAGCCTTTAACCACCCACCTCGCCGAAGCATCCTCTACAGCCTCGTGTTGCCCCAAATCAGGCCCGAGAAAATGGATCTCAAAGGATCCCCACCACCAATGCCGAAATCGGAAGCCTTCTGGATCAACGGATCCGAAACCCTTGTTGTGACCTGTGCATCGAAGCCATCCACCGTGTGAGGCCCTCGCACCATCAAAGAACGCCTCGTTGCACCAACTCATCGGATTTCAAGGCTACATCGCCTAATCCGCGATGACGAGAAATCATGGTCCCTCGAGCCTCCACCCTCCCCGAAAGAGGACCGAACATCTACCCTTGCCGGTGGCCTCACCGTCGTCAATCATAGATACAAACCGAGGCACTCAAGAAACGATCCCCAAACAAAAAAAAAATGCAATACGCATTCCAGATCTGCGAAGAAGGCAAAAGATAAAAAAGCCTTATGAATTCTCCCATTATAGCCCTTTATCTTTGTGAACTGAGGCATTGGCGGGACTAAGTTCCACAAACTTGCAACTACGTCCAAGTCCAAATACTCCAATGACCTATGGGTCACTGAAGTGTTCAAATGTTGATGATTAGGCCCAAGCCTTTTCAGAAAGTTTATTCCAGTGGTGGTGCCTCCAATCAATAAAAGTTTTGTCGGTTTCACCCACTTAAACCCTTCAAATTATTCTATATTGACATTTCGGACCCTCAGGTCCTCTCGAGACGGCGACACAAATAAGTAGTGACTCCTCCAAGCATAGTTTAAAATCTCGTCTCGTCTCGGCCGGTATACCGGTCTCATCTTGGTACCGGTATACCGGTCTCATCTCAGTACCGGCCATGAGATGGAATTATTTAGGGCAATATCATCTCGGCGAACGTACCGGGTCGTCTCACCCATCTCGCTTACCGGTGAAATTGAGAAAAATTGCAGTACATGGTCCAATTGCTCAATTTTAAGAAGTTTGAAGGCTGAAATCATTAATTGGTGTAAAAAATTAAAAAAATTGAAGAAAAGAAAAGAAAAAGTCAAGCGTACTCTTCTCTTCTCAGACACGAATTTGTCCAGTACTCCAGTTCACTTTTTTTTCTTCTCCTCTGCTCATAAATCACGAACACGAATTCCAACCATCCACCGCCTCGTCCAAATCTGCCATCAACGCCGCCCGCTCTCGCACCTCACCGGCCACCTCAATCTGCCAGCTTCCACCCTTCCACCGCCTCTCACCACCATCAACCCCAAACATAAGCATTAACTGAAGCTTAGGTAATTTTTAACCCTAAATAATTTCTTAGATTTATGTGAAATTTATTCTTGAATGAGGTTATTTAATGGGTTGAGTATATGATTTAGCTTTAATTTCTTGTTATTTAATGGGCTGGTAGTGTTTTTGCTTGATGTGTTTCACTTTTTCTTCCTTCTTTCTACGTATTGCTATTGCTGTTTATTTATTTATTTATTTATTAAATTGTTGATGCAGTTAGTTTAGGTGTGCTAGATTGCTAGTAGATCAATACGTTTAGGTTTATGCGTTTTGTTACTGTTAGTTGTGCAAGGTGTTTTGTATTTGTAGTTGCTGTTAGTGTTAGATTTATCATTTATGTGTTTTGTTGCTGTTTTTTTGTTACCACAACTTGCAAGAATGGCTCATTAGAAAAATAGCAACAAAACACAAGGGAAAACCAATGAAAAAGTAGCTCACCCCTTCCCACGTTTTGTTACTGTTAGTGTTAGGTTGTGACTTGTGAGTGTTAGTGTCACCACCGTCCGTCGTGATCGCTAGTGCGGAAGCGTAACTTACTCTTATATTGCGGCTGGTGACGTCAGAAC
>JBBYHH010719796.1:0-17401 GCA_038382905.1 Daphne laureola
TGTACGGAGATTCGAGAACCCTCCGGTTGAGATGGCGTCCGCTCGTGCTACTCCCAATCTTCCCGCCATCTCCGTTCCTTCAATGTTTGCAGCTCTGCTCACTCCGCAAGGCAGGTTCTTGTATGATTTCTTCTTGTATCGGCCGCCGCTGCCGGAGGAGAAGCTTGACCGGACTGGGTCAGGTCCTGGGCCAAGTTTGGGAAGTGAAATGGAGTTGTTCGCGGATGTTGATGGGTCAGTCCTGGATGAGTTGTTGGATACGTTGAGAAAGTAAGTATTGGAATCAAACTTTTGTTGATTCATGTAGATTACTGCAATATGTTGGCGTTAAAGATCAGTTGATTAATTGATTGATATGATATTGGAATGAAACTTTGGTTTTGTGCCTAGGAATAGATTGCTGAATATAGAGTTGTTTTATCTCATTGGTATGCAAATCTTTTGATTCTACTTCAAATATTTGCCTTTTGGCTTTCGCTACATGTGCTTGAGTCTTAAGTTATCCAAAAATGTTCTCAATTTCTTCATACTAGAAGCTTCTGATAAACCAATGAGTTTCCTGCCATATGTTATCACTCCATCATCTTCCCAACCTGTGGACAAATTGATACATTTCCTGAATTTGTAACTGTTACGAAGTCATGGAATTGAGCGTTAATGGTGTTTTTGACCTTTTTTATAAGTAACATTTATGTACAAGAGAGAATCTTTCTTTCATGTAAAAGGTTAGTAGTAGACATCTTGAGGAGTTAAGGCGACGCAATGAAAGGAAGATGAAGGACTACAGTACTGTAGATTGACTTACAAGGGAAACAGAAATATTGAAGATTCACCATTAGGAAAATAGTGAAAAATGAAGATAATAATAAGGAAGAAAACTTATGAGAGCTTTACGCTTAATGAATCTAGAATTGAAGAAAAGGAGTCAAGCGGCTTGATGGTCTATTAATCAGAATTGGTAAACCAAGATCTTTGCTCAGGCGAGGAGTTCACAGTACTTTTAGCCTTCAATATCTGTGCTAAAAGATGGAAAACATGTTCAAATTATGTAAATGTTGTCTGAAGTTCATATTAAAGTTCAGATATGCGGCTGATCAGCATTCAGTTGTTCAGGTTCTGCATGTGTCACCTCACAAAGTACATCATAAATATGATGACAAGTTGCATTTGTCATGTTTACTGTGAGCCACTGAAATCTCAAGTGCTGTATCTGTATTGTTTAAAGCTAAGTGTCTGTTCACCAGTGCTTAGCCATAGTTGCCTTAAGGACTAGAAAAGTGATTTCATGCATTGAAGCCTCCATCAGACAATGGAGGATGCCATTTTGGCTGTGTGCTTGTTTTTGTTGCAATGTGAGAATTAATTTCGCTGTTTCAGATACCGTTTGAGGTCTAAAGTTGAAATTGAGAATGTCGCAGAAGACTTCACCTGTTGGCAACGTTATGGTGCGAAGCTGGTTGAGAATTCCTCTTCTGCTGAAGAACCCGAGGCTGCTTCTGTTGGCTATGGTGGAAGTGCTCAGCAGGATGCAGCTTCACATGGTAGCGATGCAGGATGGCAATGGTTCAAGGATCCTAGATTGGATTGTCTTGGCTATAGGGGAATCTTTCGATCGGGTGTATTGCGTAAGTTCTTCAACCATGATTTCAAAGTGTTTATAATTTTATAGCAGATTTTCAGGTGTGATGACTGTGTTTGGCTCATGAGAAAGAGTGATAGAAGTTGTTGGTCTGATTGATCTATGCAAATTGCTCTTTTTTTTTTTTCCCTGTTGCAGCACCGTTGGTTGAGGCTGGCAAAGAAGTAGAAGAAGAGCAGTACCATCTCTGGAGATTAGAGAAAGGAGTTGCTGAGGGCTCAACAGAAATTCCAAAAGGTACACCTTACTGTTTATAGAGTCGGTGTCTGGTATTATTTCATTCTCATAATTAAGTGCTACTCCATATGAGTTTGTTTTTCAGATTTCATGCTACTTTTTTTAGGTGAAGCAATCCCACTCGAGTACAATTTTACAGGTTTAAATGCAATAAGTTTCAATAAGGGATGTTATGTCGGTCAAGAACTTATAGCTCGTACACATCACAAGGGTGTTATACGCAAGCGATTGCTTCCTTTAAGGTTCATCGATGCTGATGGAAAAGGTACCTCTTCTCTTCCAGTTATTGCTACAATTTGTTCATCTCTGCAGAAAACAAGCATAAGGTGTCTTTTGACCTTCCAGAGATGAATGCCAAGGTGCCTTCTAATTCAGAAGTTATCAACACTACCTCAAAGAAGAAAGTTGGAGTTATAAATGCTGCACTTGGCTGCCGTGGAATAGGCGTCCTCCGATTGGAGGAAGCATTGAAAGATTCAGCCTCGTTGGCCGTAGGAGGACAGGAGGACGTGAAGGTTGAGACCTTCAAACCTGAATGGTGGCCTGTAGAGTGGTTTCCAGAGAATATGCAATAAGACCTGAGCACTGCTTATCGTTTTACATTATGTCTCTCTGCTTTTTTTTCTTTGCCCTTTCTTTCTTGTGAAGGTTTTCTTCTGGCCTGTGCTATAAGATAATTGAATTGTAATAGTATTGTATACAACATAAGAAAAATGCAGTTCTAGTTGCATCACCAGATGTTCTGGTTGGAAGAAATAAAAAACTCATGAAGTTATGTCAAGATCATGAAGATCCTGGATTATTGCCTCTATGTTTGGTCTTTCATCAGGCAGGTCATGTGTGCAAACTAGCGCTAGCTTTCCCAGCATCGCAGCTGCAATTTCAGAGAACTTCCCATCAAGATTCTTGTCGACAAAATCTACAAATCTGCAAGATTCAGCTCCCAGTCGCATTGAGCTCGTGAGCTGACATCTACCAGACAGAATCTGAAGAATGATGACTCCAAAGGCGAATATGTCGGTTTTCTCAGTGAAACGTCCAGTGGTGACGTACTCAGGGGCCAGGTAACCCATGGCAGCACTCACTTTGAGAGCTGAAAACACAATGTCGTCTGCAAGAAGCCTGTGAAGGCCGGAGTCTGCGATAAGCGGCCTGAACTGCTGGTCTATCAGAACCTTTTCGACCGATATGTTCCTGTGGACGATACAAGGTTTGTTTCCTTCACTTGTGTGCAAGTACTTAATGCCTTTGGCAATCCCGTTTATGATGGAAACCCTCGTCAACCAGTCAAGTGGCTGCTTGCCACTGTCCTCTACATCAAGGTACTTTGATAGGTTTCCGTTTGGAGCATAGTCATAGATGAGGAAGCACTCACCTCTTGCCTTTGAGCAACAGAAACCGCGAAGGCCGACCAGATTCTCGTGTTTCAGTGAGGTTAGTAGATTCAATCCTTTCAAGAATTCTACTTCCTCAGACTTGCAGCTTGTCATGTTAATGCTCCTAACAGCCACAAGAGAACCATCTCTCAGAATTCCCTTGTAGACAGATGAGAAGCTGCTTCTTCCAAGTAAGTTAGCATCCGAGAAGCAATGTGTTGCGGATTCGATCTCTTCCAAGTTGAATCTGTATCTGTTTATGTGTTCATGAGAATGGCCTAAGCCGTTCAAGCAGTCACCTAGAGGATCCCATCCTGCGGAGTACTCAAGAGTAACAAGTGGAGAGACACTGCCATTCCTCTGCAGCTGCTTAGCATGATCCATGCTAAGACGTGCCTCACAAGATTCACTCATAGCCCCGACCTTCTGTTTTCGCCTGCGGTACAGAGCGAATGTAAACAGGCTAATGCCTGTGAGTACAATGCTGATTGTAGTAGCTCCTGCAATGATGGGAACTGCTGGGAACTTGGAGGATTTCGAGCATCCTCCCTCAGTAATGCAATCTCTCTGTGTGCTGGAGGATGGTGAAGTTGCTGCTGTTGCTGTTGCAGTCTTATTATGTGATCCGAAAGGCTCAACCCGGTTTATATACCCACCGTCGAAAACACCGCAGCGACGCAACAACGGGAAATCTGATCCACACAAACCGCGGTTGTTCTGGAACTGAAATCCTTCATTCAGTGTCCTTAGACCTGGTACAGGTTTTGAAACAGAAACAAACAGTTAGTAAACTCATTTCACTTGGTCGGAGTTGTTGTAGTTGTATGAATCATCATGTGATACTAACCGGAGGGGACAATTCCGACCAGCGAATTGTTCCGAACATCAAGGACTTGCAACTGAGGAAGATCAGCTAATAGTGGAGGAATGGCACCAGAGATTTGGTTGAAGCTCAAGTCAAGCCTCCTTAACATGTTTAACTTCACAAAGCTTTCTGGAATTTCACCTTCTAGCCTATTGTATTGCAAGGCCAGAACGCTTAGCTTCTGCAACCGACCTAGCTCTTCAGGTGTTTTCCCTTCTAACTGATTACAACACAGCTCTACAACTACAAACCAATCCAAATTCTTGTCAGCAGTGGTACTGAGAGTGATAAAGTTGAAATCTTTTTAAAGTCAGAAGTCAAAAAACCAACCTTGCAAGCTAGCCATGTTGCCGATCTCCGGCGGGATACCGCCGGAAAAGTTGTTGACGTTCAAATAAAGATCCGTCAACTCAGTGAGATTACCAATCTCTTTAGGTATCTGTCCGGAGAGAGAATTGTAATGCAAGTAGAGACCGGAGAGGCAACGGAGGCCGGCTACGGCACCCGAAAGCCTGCCGGAGAGACCTTTCCCTTGCAGGGAAATGTTAGCGACTTTCCGGTGCTCATTGCAGGCGACTCCTTGGAAGGAGCCGCCGCAAGGGTCGGCGTCCGGCAGCCATGATTGGAGGAGCTTGTTTGTGGGGTCCAGTGAGGATTTCAAGTCCATGAGAGCTCTAACCTCTGTGTTTGCTTGGACTTGCGGTGGAATTTGGATGGTGAAGAAGAGAATAACAGAGGGGAAGAAGAATAAGAGAAATGAAGAAACTTCCATGGCCGATCTTGAACTGGCTGCCTGTATTGTTTTGTCTCTGTTCGTATAGAAGAACATGGCTGTGGGAAATAGCTAGATGGAAGCGGGTGTGCTAGTGAGAACAGAGTAGAGGGAAGTTGGACAAAAGTTAGGCAGAGCCTTTTTTAGAGTATTTCAAAGTTGAAATGCAAAAAAAAAAAAAAAAAAAAAAGTATAAATTGAATAATTAATTAATGGGGTAGCAACTGTAAGCACTATTGAAAATGGAAATAGAAATGGGAGTGGAAGGCAAGCAGGTTCACATTGGAAGGAATTGGAGATGTTAATGCAAAAAATAATGGAATTGAGGATGTGAAGAAGATAGGATGACAACTGGCTGGGTGTGAGTGACCAGGACAGGACAACATTTACAATCATCAAAATATATTCTCTTTTTACCTCTATTATTATTAGAGAATTTCAAATTTAAAAAATGGTTTGATTAAAAATTATTAAATTTGTGGGAGTTTGACAAGTGAATTTCTTTTTTTGAGTTTGAGTGGGTGGTAACTTTTTTTTTTATTCAACAGTCTGTGCAACCTCAGATTTATGTAGCATAGCTCCACTCTCTCAAACGAAGTCAAATTCAAGCTTCAACGACAGTGAAATTGGAGTAGTCGTCGTAATTGGAGAAGTTATTGTTGTCGTCGTCGTCCAAGAGGTGGGTGGTCTGAGTGGAGTGAATCTCGAAAGATTTGTTGACATTTGTAATCTCAGGAGAAAGTGGTGTTGTCAGTTTCCGACGTTGCAAATCGAAGTTTGGATTGTTTAAGGTATGGTATGGAATTGGAGAGGATGGGAGGAGAGAGATGGAGGCCTGGAAATGGATTCACGATTCACGTGATTTTCACTTTTTCACTTTATAACAATTCATCATGGGTCCAAAAAATTTTAAGGTGAGAAATGCTAGGATTTACTAATGAAAAAAAAAGATAAAAAAAAGAGATAATTTACTTCATTTTTTATATATTTAAAACCCCATATTACTTGCCAGTGAATCATGAGAGGTAAGGGGTGTGTGCTTTTAACCCAAAAGAAAGAAAAAAAAAAAGTCAAAATGTAATAGTAACTATTTGAATTCGAGGGAAAGTTTTGTGAGAGAAAAGATATTTTGCAACGATCTTATTAATATTATTAATAGATGTTTCTAAGATACTTCTTAAGGTATTTTATTTTCTTTTTATATATCAATTTTTTTTTTTTTATTACTACAATTATTATATATATAAAAAAATATATAAAAAATAAAAAAATAAAAATACTATTAAAAAGTGTCTTGGAGCACCCCTCATTTTAAAATTATGAAAATTTTGAATTGTTTAGGGGTTGGTCAACTCAAGATCCAGGTGGACGGGCATGGATGGGTTGGGGGTTGAGTTAGAGTTTGAAAGTTGAAAGTTGAATTTTGGGCTCACGACCTTTTACTATTCATTCCATAATGACCCACTTGACATCAATTCAAAATGTGAGACTTTAGAGCAAGACACTGTGATGTTGCATTTCCTCGATCTAGGAATGACATTTTTTATTTTTGGACGCACCAAAAACTGGTGGACTATACAACAATGGCATAAATACGGTTTTGGTACATTTACTTTATTGACTTATCATAACTTACTCATTTAATTTTAAAAACAAATCAATTTAGTCCTCTAATTTTAACTTGATTCTCTAACCATGCAATTCATATTAGTCTATTCTTCAAGTTTTACCTTTTCAATAAAATCTTCACATCATTTAAGAACTTTTATTTAAATCCAACGAATGCATCTCTTCACTAATTAGATAACGCACCTTTTTGTTTACAAGAATTTTATTTTTTTTAAGCCTATTTTATTAGATAAAATAAACCAGAAACAGAGAAAATTTGACTAAGTAAAGTTTAGTAGGAGCTACAACAGAGCCACTAAGGCTTAAACGACTAGTAACAACTAGTGTAATAGTGAAATTCCCAAAAGGAAGCTTTATGTCTACCCATTCAGACAGAGAGCCTTTTCGAGACTGATGGCATATACTTCATAGCGGAACAACAATCGTGATGCATGCTTCAGCACTCCTGAATACTCACTGAAAGAAGCTTAATAATACCGACTCACCACATCAACGCGCTCCTGAATGGGTAGACTTGAAGATCCTGTGAACCTCACTACCACATAGCACAAGTTCAGACAAATAATAAGAAAAAGGTAGCAACAATAAATAATCAGGGTCCAGCAGAAAGGTACAAAAAAAGAAAACTGACTAGTTCTAAAATAATAAACGAGCACAAAAAAGGGCCGAAAAGATACCCGTCAGGATCAGCCAGGCAGACCCACAACCTGGCCATCCCCTTCATTCCATCTTCATTGCCCTGGGCAGGGCGAGTACGGACTCAGCCCTGCCAGAACATACGAACCCTGAGTCAGTCGACCACCCACCACACGAACTTTCTACCACCCGAATCCACCTGGATCCACTGCACAGACGCGGCGAGGTTCACCAGCGAGGGTATGAGGCGGTTCCTCCTCTAAAAGAAGCGAGAGAAGCCCAGCCGAATCTGATCGCGTCGAGAGAGATGACGGTACGGCAGCGGCGATGGGCTTAAAGAAGTACATCTGTGCGGTGCAAGAGAGACAACAAAACGGAGGCGGCTCAATTAGGTTTTCTCCTCCTTTTACTTAGATCATTATCTTCTCAATTTTAAGAGGTCACATAATAAGAGATATAACAATTTCAAAATAATATTAGTAACTACATGAAACTTTTTTATGAATATAAAAATGGATTCGATGTACTTTAACTATACAACTCGTTGCATCTCTATACCTGAAATATTATTTGCAGGAATGATTTTAATCTACCGTTAAGTTTCATTAAATGCTAACGAGTATGTTAGAAAACTACTCAAATTATATTTAATAGGAAACAATAATTTAACGTTTAGAAAATTATTTCTGTATTAATTTTTATTAGAATCAATGATAAAGCTAATAGAATGACCAACTATGATTTTGTTTGTACACGTATTGATTATAATAGAATAAACAATAAACAATGTTCCATTTAGGATACTCTTTTGCTTGTAAATCAATTAGTTCAGTTAAATTTTTCAAGTTCGAATCTTAAATTAAAATATGACGACATAAAAGTTGTTATATACTTATTTTTGTAATCATCATTTCATTATAAAAAGAATAATTATTTATTTACTTACTTTAGAGATTATTAAAGTTTATTAATTCACAAGTAGGCTGGTGAATAGAGCTTGTAAATAATAGGGTGATTTTGCTAAATATGAAAGTTTGAGTTATAATTGTAGTTAATTCTACAAAACTAAAAGACTAACTCACTCCATTTTGAATAGTTAAGGAACACTGAGTTGAAGTTGAGGGGTTAATTGTCTAACTCGTAGAAGTTAATAAAATACAGGGACTAATGATGTATTTAAACTTAATTGTTTCTCTTAACTAAAGGATTAACTTACACCATTTTACAAAGTCAATGATTGATTTACACTAAGCCTAATACATGCAGGCCTTAGTATTGTCCAATGTACAAACTGCACTGTTGATGAAGCGTAACATCAAGAATAACGCTAATTAGTACTCTCACCTATAAAGATCGTACCGTTTTACGCAATTTTTAATAAATAAAAAAAATTAAATATAATTATAAAATATATTTTTAAAAATTAGACATATTTATTTAAAATATACATATAAATTATTTAATATATTAAAAAAAATTATAAATTAAATACTTGAAAACGAAATGATGTAAGAGCGACTTAACAACTTTGTCAATTGAGGTCAATAGTGTTAGGGGCGTAGGGTACCTAATTTCGGTAATTCCCTCACAATCACATCACTTGCGCTTCCCACATGTTATTTGACTAAACTCCTCTCACGCACAATTCCGCCTAAATTTACAAAACAATAATATCAAGTTTTGACACCTCACCATAAAGGCGCGCAAATCGTCTATTTTCTTCTTCTGTGTTATCTTCGGTTTCTATGTCCTTTATTACAGTTAATTAACACTAATATTTTTTTTGTTAAAAAAATAACAATTAATTACAATGAATGATACTATAAAGAGGACACACAAAATGAATGAACACAAGTGATCTGGATTCACCATACCGTTCAAGCGTTGAAACGAATAAACCAAAATCATCCAAACGAACAAAAGCATAGCAAAAGAATAATCATAATCCGGTATTAAACGAGAAATGTGATAAACAACCACATAAACTAGACGGGTGGCATAAGATAATCTTAATATCACCAATAAGATAGCCATAGTGCATTGTTAAGCGCATGAAAATATCATACAACAACATCCGTCGAAACGAAATAATAGACCCTCTCACCATGCAGGTACCATCAAAACAACCATACCACCAGAAGCATCCTCCAACCAAAACCAACATGCAATCATTCAACCGAGCAACCAAGAAGAAAACACTAAAACATCCAACCATTCAAACGAGCAACCAAGAAGAAAACACTAACATAGCAAAAATACATAACACATATGAGGACAAAAAAGAAAACGGAGCAACCTAGGCAATCCTCGCTACTAGGCACCTCTGCACCCAGAGAATAATAGCTCTGGGTGGGGCAGGACTTCCCCCGAGTCCCACCATACATTGTTCCTTCATATCTACCATAACAACCGACAAATGAGGATATAAAGGCAAGCCGGAGATCGGAACGGCTCTTCTGAATGGCGCCGAAGACACGAGCAGCCTGGGTGGATCTTCGTAAGGTGAGCATGGTGCGGACTGGGACATGGGCAGAGTACTGAGCAAAGCACCGGCAGAAGAACCACCCGCGCGACGATGCGACGGCGGTAGAGATCGGTGGACGAGGCAGACGAACACCAAGGCAAACAACCCACTACCTAGAGGCTGCATCACAAAGCAGGGGTACATAATACTCCAGGCGAGGTTGATCCCGACAGAGCACAAAAGTTAGCGGCACAGAAAAAGCCCAATTCAGGCCATGGAGGAGGGTGGGCAGCGGCGGACTCAACCTGACGATGAATGCGCTAGATTTTTTTAGGAGTTTTTACTATTCTTGTTCTATGATACTTTACTACCTCAGTCTTGTGAAGATTGTTTTGATAACTTTTTTAATATCTAATCTATTTTTTCTTTAAATATCTTGATATATAAAGTCAAGTTACGTATATGTTATATGGATGCGTCTAATTTCTAAATGGCTCCGAGTGCAAAAAAGCGACTTAACTACGTCGAAAAGTGTAAATTGCCCACTCTCATTTTTATCAACTTGTTTTACCCACTCACGTTTGTTACGTTAGCTAGTGCAAATTTAATACTCAACATTAAGTCGTCCAACTCAGCCACCATGTGTTATGTGGGATCCATTTTTGCTGATGTAGAGCTGATGGCACCCACTTTTGTTGATGTGGAGCTGATGTGGATAATTGTTTTGATCAAGAATCGGGCTGACGAGTCTGTCGATCGGGTCGTCATCAATCTGTCATCTTCTGGCAGAGAACGAGACGAGGTGGACATGAAACATCTTGACGATTCTGAAGCAATCGATTGGAACCTCAGCTGGTCTGGAGGAACGTCAAAACAGAGGCGGAGGCGAAGGTGGCGAGCGTCGTGCTTGGATCAACTGGAAGGTCGGCAATTCACCTCTTCCAGCACAACCACTGCCTTTGCCGACTTCCAGAGCACCAACACGGAGCCGCTCGGCCGTCAGAAAACACCAATCTCGGCCACTGGAGTAACAGAGCACGATGACATCACCGTCGTACGTGGAGACGTGACAAATCTTTAATTTGCACATCGAGTATTTAACAAAATATTCTCGTATTTAACGGGATATTTATTATGTTAGCCCCTCCATTATTTGTCTAGCACATTTTCTGTTCGAAAGTCTTTAATTTGCACTTAATAATTAGACATTAATGGTTAAAACATGCAGATGAAAAGATCAGTAGGTAAGTCGCACTTTTCGACCTAATTAAATGACATGTTTGCACCCGGAGCCTTTCTAAATATACTTTTTAAGATTTTTTCAAACAAATCTTCATTGTTAAAAATTAAATTAAACATAAATTCATAAATCATACAAAATAATTCTGATGGGATGGAGGGAGTATTTGTTCTGTCGAGATCATTTCCATTTTACGGAATATAAAAATAGTTTTGTCACATGATAATACTCCCAGATAGATTCTACTTCTCTCCATTACTGGAATCAACCAGTATTTGATTTAAGATTAATTAATACATTAATTAATGTAATTTTAGTCTAAAATGCACAAATCAAATATTGGTGGATTCCAGTACTAGAGAGAAATATAATCCCTCCCAGATCAGTCCTAATTAACGTTGGATTCTCCTCAATTTGGCTCTCCTTTCCATGCCTTATAATTAGTATGATTAGGTATAATTATGTTGGTTGTAAATTATAATGATTAATACCTACTGGTTAATTACATGTTAACGTTGATAGGTTCTTTTGGATGGAAAAGTATGGCTTGTTGGATTCCCATGTCGGGACAGGATTTTATCATCATAATCACAATTAACTACTTTTTACACGCATGGTTTGGTCTGTTCAAACTAATTAACGAACAAGTTTTATTTCAAAATAAGAGCGCACGTTAATTTACATGGAGGGAGAAAAAAAAAACACAAAAAAGGCTCCATAGTCTTTGATTTTTCAAAGTACAAACGTTCGAGATTTTTTGTCTTATCATTTCATAAATAGGACGATAGAAGAAGACGAATTTTTAGCTGTTTAGTTAATCCCATTAAAAAAAAAAAAAAAAAATCTTTGAGTTGTTTAGCAATTGAAGCTCTGATAATCCTAATAGTGAATTGCCTGATTTGGGTCATCTTAAGATCTGGTCCTCTAAATGCACTTGGGCTAGTTTAGGCCGCATGCCGTGGGCCAAGGCCCAGATTTGTGCTTTGTTGGACTTGAATAAGTATCAAATGAGAATTTTATTGTCTTATACTCATTCCGTCCTCAAAAAATTATATCGTTTGACTTTATTATTTTAATATTTAATATTTGACTCAATTTTTAATAAAGATAAGCAGTGTAACAAAATGAAGAACACATATATTTAACAAATTTGGATATCAATTAATGGTTCCAAAATGAACTTTCTACTTTTTAATATCTTAAAATACATGAAAATAAATCATAAATTAAATACAGTGAAACTGTCAAAACAAACGATAAAATTTTTTGAGAACAGAGGGAGTATACCCTAAACTTGATCAAATATACGTTAAAAAAAGGAAAATGTCCAAAATTACCATCAATGTTTATTTTTTGGCACTTCTGAAAAAAAAAAAGGTTCTTGTTTGCCATCACCGTCATAGTTTGTGGTGTAAATTTGTCATCACCGTTTAAATTATCCTACGTGACGTGACAGAACTGTGACGGAAATTCGGCTTCATTACTCAAAATAATGGTAGAAAGAATCCAAAAAATATATTGAGTGGTAATATTAGACCTGTAAGTTTAAGATAGTGGTAAACAATAACTTTTTTTTTCAAGAAGTAGCAAAATTGTGCCAAAAGAAAAACCTTGGTGGTAATTTTAGACATTTTTCCGTTAAAAAATATAATGAACTTAAAAAACATGAGTATAAATTTCAAAGCTTTAATAACATGAATAACATAATTATTGATAAAGTAAGAAACGAGTCAGCTAAAATAATTCATTGGATTAAGCTATTTATGTTTTTAAAATTTATTCTCGATTCAAGTAAGTTTATTTTTTAAATCATATTTTTATCAAGCTCAAGGGTAAATTACAATACATGTAACGAAAGAAATTGTGAGTGTAACATGCGCTTATTAAAAACAGGATGAGAAATTTGCACTTCTCGTAAACTTTGGGTACGAAAACTGTAGTTATTACAATACATGTAAACGAAAGAAATTGTCAGAGTCGAGCCCTGTGTTTTCGGCTCAAAAAAGATTGAAAAGTTGTAAAACGAGCGATACAGAGAGACAACGTTCGTTTTTCAGAAAATTTGGAAGAAGAAGAAGAAGAAGAAGAAGAAGAATGGGTCTGAGCCACGATCAGATTGCTTCCATGAAAGAAGCCTTCAGCCTGTTCGACACGGACAAAGACGGGAAGATCGCGCCGTCGGAATTGGGCGTCTTGATGCGGTCTCTCGGCGGGAACCCGACCCAGGCCCAATTGAAATCCATAATCGCCGAGGAGAAACTCTCCGCGCCTTTCGATTTCCAGAGATTTCAGGATCTGATGACCAAACACAACAAGGTTGAGCCCTTCGATCGTCAGCTCCGGGAGGCCTTCAAGGTGATCGACAAAGAGGGGACGGGATTCGTCGCCGTCGCGGAGCTCAAACACATTCTGACCAGCATCGGAGAGAAGCTGGAGCCGTCGGAGTTCGATGAGTGGATCCAGGACGTTGATGTCGGGTCAGATGGCAAGATCCGGTATGAGGATTTCATCGCGAAGATTGTTGCCAAGTGAATTTCTGGAACAAACTTGTGTTCCGGCCTTTGGCGCCAACCGGGAAAAGAAAATGGCGTAGAAAAAAGGTGTTTTTGTTAGTTGGATTCTTTCTTATTTCTTCGTTCGATATTCACTTCCCAAATATTGCTGGACGTATAAAACTGTCGCGATTTGCATACGAATTTAGAGAAATGTCATTCCTTTGGCTTTGGCAGAAGAGTTAAATATCCTCGTTTCGAAACAACAATTGTAATAAGTTATAAGATGTGCTTTGGATTGATAAAACTTTTGAATAGTTGTGATCATTACTTTAAAATAAAAAATAAAAAATAAAAAAAATAATTCAATATTATTCTCATTGAAAATAATATAAACGATAGTTTGCACAACAAATAACCAAGAAACACCTAAGTATAAGACAACTAGCAAACTCAATAAAAAAGAAAAGATAACTTAGTAATAGTAACGGAATTAATAGATAGAGATCCATCAGCGAGATCCTGAAATGAGACCTTCAGATAACAAGTCAACCTCCAACATCGACTATGAATAAGTCAATACGAAACACAAAATGTCATAGCAAATTTGTATTGATCTGCGATCTCGCGTACGACACATATGTATAGCTCACGAAGAATTTAATGTCGTCTTGCTATAAACGTGCTGAAAGAAGTTGCCAAAACATATCCAAAAGTTAAACCATTCAAGCAAAAGAAACCAAAATCCACGAGACAAAAAAATTAAATAATATTCAAATAATAATAGAATAATCCTACTAGTGATCCAAGATAAAACTGGAGAGAAGTGAGTTGGATGACTACTCAATTCCTTCTAAAACCAACTCCTCATGGCGTAGGGTGGGATAGGGACAAAGAGTCCTCCTAACCCACCGGACTGTGGGTGACTCACTACTAGAAAATCTGTCAAAACCAACGGACTGAACCAACGGGCAAATTAACCTGTTGGTACGTACCAACGGTCAACCCATTAGTAAATTCTCCGGTAACAACATACCAACGAGCTACCCGTTGGTATGACCGGAATATATAGGCTACCAACGGACAACCCGTTGGTACCGTATTTTATCATTTAAAAAATTATAAAATAAAAAAATTTATGTTACCAACGGGTAGCCCGTTGGTACGGTGACTGTTCCAACGGGCAACCCGTTGGAATGGTCAATAATACCAACGGGCAGCCCGTTGGTACTGTCATAGGTTAACAAATTTTTTGATATTGTAAGTTATAATAAAAATGTTAGGCATTAAAATATGTATTTTATATAATTTACTTGTTGCATAAAATTCAATATAAATGCAAGTCAAAAGAGAATAAGGATAACTAAAGGTATGATCATAATATTGATATTAAATAATTGTTTCATCTTTTGTTTCAAAATTTGTTGGATAATAAAATTTTATTAAATTATATTTTTTCTTGTCAATTCATGATTAAAAATGTCATTAGAAAATAATGATGAATATGAGAATTTTTTTTTTTTCCAATTATTTAGCTAGTTTCAACAAACAACCCGTTGATATAGTTAGTTGTAGCAACGGGCTGCTCGTTGGTATAGTTAGTTATACCAACAGGTTGCTCGTTGGTATGGTGAGCTGTACCAATGGGCTGCTCGTTGGTATGTTAATTAGTAGATAAAGAATAATGTTTATTATATATCAAAGATGTCTAAGCAGCCTGGTGGTTTGTGTGTCACTTGTGTTTGTAGAGGAGTTAGAGTGAGAGGGTCTAATAGGGAATGTGGTTGGGTAATTTTTGTTTTTAAATGCAGGTACTAACGGGCTGACCTGTTGGTACAACTATACCAACTGGCTCACTCGTTGGTTCGATTATTCCGGCCACCGGATTTCGACGTACACCAACAGGTGAGTCTGTTGGTAGAAAAAAAATTCACCAACGCGTCAGCCCGTTGATAAGTATCATACCAACGATACAAATACAAAAAATATCGTTCCAACGGATAAATTCGTTGGTTTATACTATTACCAACGGATTGGCTCATTGATACTGATCATTGATTTTCACAATTTTTCTAGTCGTGTAATTAATCTCAGAGCATTAAACAAAAACAGTACTAATCAACTAGACCGTACGTACGCCACAAGATTAAGACATTTAGGCACGTAGGTATCTCTATGTGTGGTCTTGATCAATTACCTGCATGCATGCATGACAAATTAGCTTGTTGTTGTTTCGTTAACTAGAATATTTATGATGATCAGATCTTATTTTAATATCTTAAGTTGTTGGATATATAGAAGAAGCTAATTATTCGGAAGCGAATAATTAATTACTCGGAAATATTAAAGGATTTTTTTGTGTGGAAAAGTTTAATTAATTAATTACGTACATGGAATGATTGTGGGTAATTTTTCTAAACTAATTGGACAACATTTTCAAACTCCAATCTTACATGTTAAATTTGTTTCTAAACTAATCACTAAATTAATTTGGAGAATAAATTATTCATGTTATTTCAATTAAATTAATTATTTCGATTAATCACCCATGCATATATATATATATAAACAACAACTTACCTACAATTAATTCGTTAGAATTTTAATTAAGAAATGTAGACTAGAAATAATTTTGGCTTTAGTAGCTCCTTGAATTATGTTGACTTAATCATTTTAGTCTATGAACTATAAAACATGTTAATTAAGTCCCTCAATTATATGTATTGCCAAACACTTTACCCATTTGGTATTATCAATGTTAGTTAACCTTAGGAAAAATATGATTCTAGTTCTTTCTAATATATATCAAAAGTCCTTAAACCTATCAGATCTAACAAAAATAGAGGAGCAAGACTGACCACTACAGCTCCTTGAAGTTTTGAATTTAAACATTTACAACTTAATGCTTTAAAATCTTACAAATAAGTCACTCATCTGTTAAAAAACTAATAACAATGGTTAGAGTCTCATTAATCGAATTAAAGAACTTATAAAGTGCTTGAACTTACATAATTTAGGAATTGAGTTAACACGTTTTATAGTTTATGGACTAAAAAATGCGCGAATTAACATAACTGATGGTACTATTTAATAATAAAGCCAATAATTTTCGGAATATAGATTAATTAATTAATCCAAGTGTTTGAGTTAAGATAAACTAACTGGCTAAGTTAAAGTAGGGCAACACAGTGATTTGCAAAAATAATAAAATTTTGATTCAAACTCCTCATTCTCATATACGTGACATGACGTTATTGGTTGTTGACACCCTAATTAATTACGGATTGCCACACCCCATAATAAATAGTGGCAGTCCCGTAATTAATAGTGGTACCACGAACCAATAACGTCATGCTATGTAGTAAGAAAGAGTTCCCTCCCCATTGTATTCTTTGCAAAAATTAATAAACAATTATTTCGGCCCTTTAAATACACGTACGCATCCATTGTTCCAATTGCATCCAAAAACCAAATTCCTTCTTCTCATCATCGTCATCATCTCTCTCGATCAAAAAAACAAAATCAGAAGAAAATATCATCAAAAATGGAGATTGATGAAAGGCCAGAAATAGTAGGGAAGAAACTATGGAACATAATCCGAATAGTTTTTATGATGGTGAAGACTGGGATTTCAAAGAGCAAACTTGTGGTGGATCTCAACTTGATGATCAAACGCGGCAACAAACTGGCGAACAAAGCCATAACCACCCTCCTCCTCCACCACCACCACCACAACCACCTCAGCTGCCACTCCGCCGCTGACGCCGCCACCTTCTTCTCCCCTAAGGAGTACGAGTTCAGCTGCAGCAACAGCCCCGCCTTCCTCCCGGCCGTCCGCCGGCGCTACCGCCACTGGTCCTCCAAGTCGTCGTCGTTGAAGTATAACGACGTCACCACCGTCGCCGCTGTGCAACGGGTTCTCGAGATGCTTAACACCGACGAGGTGCAGGGAGCCGAGCCGTCGGCCACGCCGTTGTTTCTTCCCGGGTTCTGGTACAGCCCGGCGGTGAAGCAGCTTAGGGTGACCGACTCACCATTTCCGGTGAAGGAC
>JBBYHH010720126.1:0-17381 GCA_038382905.1 Daphne laureola
CATTGGGATTTATCTAAGGGAAAGTTTTAATTTAGTCGGTTTTCTGGGAACCGAAACTCTGATGGATTCCGTTCTGATGTCACCAGCCGCAATGTAAAAGTAAGTTACGCTTCCGCACTAGCGATCACGACGGACGGTGGTGACAGATGTGGTCCGGTGGTGATGACGGTGGTCGCGATGATGGTTCCGACGACGGCTCTGATAGCGGTTATGGCATTTGCGATTATTCCGGCGAAGGCTGCGGCGGTGTTTCTGTCAGAGGCTCCGACGGTGGTTCTGGCGGTGTTTCTGTCAGAGGCTCCAATGGTGGTTCCGGCGGCAATGAGGATGAATAGTGGTTTTGACTAGGAATGATATTTTAATCTTTAGAATTATTAGTTAATTAGTTAGATAGTATTAGGATCAATTAGTGATTTTTTTCACTAGTTGGTAATTAATATAACTATTGATTATGAGTCCAAATCTGTTGTCCTATTTTCTATATCACTTTTATATCCCCTAATATAAATTTATAATATCATTGAGTTATCTGTCAAATTTTTAATAAAATAATTGATGATATTAGAAATTTATAATGAGAGATAAAGAGAGATAGTCGAAATGGGAAGGAGAGATTTGGACTCGTCGTTTACTTATACTAACTATGCGCTCCTTTGCATTTATATATTTACCATTACTATGACTATAAAAAATTATCTTTCCATTTCTTTGTAGTTTCTTTTTTACATTCTTCTCTCTCTCGCTTACTCTCTTCACTTTCATCGTGGCTCTTCCTTCTCCTATCATCAACTTGCTCTTCTCTGGGATTAATTTGGATTATTTTGTCCCGTTCTCTTTGATGCTTGTGATTTTTCCGACTTTTTGATGATCTTCCTTCTTTCTTTTTTCTCTTGTCCTTTGGCTTCTTCTCTCAGAGTTTGAGGGTAGCAATTGATTCTAGGTATTTTTGATTAATTTGAAAATGTGTGATGAATTGAGTTGCTGATTCATATGTTTTTGTTTGTTCTTCTTTTGAACCCAGGAAGTTGTTGTGAAGAATTTTTTGGATCAAGACTTTACGGTGGTTCAATTTAAAAGTTTTGCCGCGACAGAAGGACAGGGACATAGGAGACGATTTCGACGAAGGGCGATTACTGCGTTGATAGCGACGGAGTAGCGACAGTCGAGTTTGGACGGACGCAGATGAGCGGGACATCGTGGAGTCGAGTAGACCTGGACTCCGATTTGGTTGTCGTGCGATTGTGTTGGACTTTTCTGCCTTTGTTGGGTGTCCAACGTTTTCCTTGGTGATCATACGTATGATTGTATCTTCTCTACCTTCTTTTGTGCTATTTCTTTTTCTCATTTTAATTATTTTGTGAGCTTTTGTGTAATTATTTTTATTATTTTAAATCAGGTCAAAAACTAATTATTGCAGATATGAACTCAATTTCTCCTTCGGTTTCTCTCACTAGTTTGCTAGAGAATTTCACTGGTTTGTACGTTTTCATTCATAGTTATTTTTTTTGCTCTTGTACGTTGGTTTTAGGCGTGACAATGGGGCGGATAAAACCGGTTAGTTGCGGATAGCCGATCGATTCTGGAGGTTTTATCCGTGGTTAAAACCACCGGATTGAGGATTACGGTTTTTTTTATAACCGGTAGTTTAATGGATGCTGTTAACGGTATGAGTGTAAGTGGACCGCGGATAACCGTTTAACGGTATGGGTGGGCTATTCATGTTTTTTTCCTCTCTGTGGATTCAACTTCGTTTGGTGTTCTTTGGTTTTGCTTTTTTAGTGACAAGAGTCATTATGTGAGAGAATGGGATAGGTGAGGCTATCATGTTAGAGGGGTTCAGTTGAGAGTTTGTTGGGTTCTGAGTCGTAGACCTGTGTGTTGCTTTCCTTGCTGAGTTTGTGCTTCTTTTGAATATGGAGATTTTGACTGTTGAAATTGTGCTTTTTAGTAGTGGCACCGTTGGAGCTCAATGGTATTGTCGAGAACAATATTTCAAGTTTTTTGCTGGTAAGAGCTTGAATTAGTCGTTTCTTTCCTTTGTTTGTTTGTTTGTTTGTTTGTTTGTTTCTTTCACATAACTAGCTTGGTTATTGATTTTACATTTGCGAAATATGCTTTAAAACTAAGTAGAACTAATATGCTTGATTAGTGTCAGATGGCTAGCATGAACCATGAGAATTAATGTAATAATGTTTCATTAAAAGCAGCATAATTTGTGTGTTATAGTCTTGTTTCTTTGGCTGCGTGTGCTGGATTCGTGCTTAAGTTCAAGTAGCTGAAGGTATGGGGTTGTGTCAGAATCTGTCTTTCCATTCCATTCAAGAAATCTTTGATTTATGGATTGGTCTAATCACCAGTAGATCGGAGATGGCTAGTTATCTAGCGCAGTTCCAGGCTATCAAGAACTCGTGTGATCATCTTGTTATCGCTGGTAATCCCCTCACCTCTTCTCCATTTCTGAAGGTAATTCTGCAACATGGATTATCGGTTGAGCATATAGTTTTGTTACATGGAGCGCGGCGTGTAATGTTTATACATGTTTTAGCTGTAAATCGAGGCTCACAATGTAATAAAAAATGTGATTAGAAGTTGCTTGTTTGGGCTATGCCTTTTGATCCTGCAATTTCTGACGTTGTCTTCTGAAGTTACTGGTTGAAAGATTGGGGCTCCATTATGGTGTTAACTACTACTGATTTAGCGTAGAATTTGTTTTTTGTTTGTTTTGTTTTTTTTGTGTGTGAAAACCTTGGAATTGAATAACACTGGGAGAGTTGAAACCTGTAAATTTAACATTCATTAAGCTCGTTGTTTGACTTTCCTGTTTTAAGTGTCAGTGTTTGACTCAAATATTTACTAAGAATAATAGTGAAATGTTTAAGATTATATGTTTAACACTTCAAAGTATGACACAAATATGAAATGTTTAACATTATATGTCTAAAGACAACAAAAACAAAGCAGACAATTATTATGAGATGGAGGGAGTATAACGCAGCTACTTGGCAGACATCTTTGTGTCATGAAAAAAGAATTGTACCCAAAATGCCAAAATGTTTGACATTTTTCGTTTCCTAATTTCTCTATCACTGTTCTCTGGTTTGCATATTCATCTACGTACACCCTTCACATTTTTTCTGAAGTTGAAAATGCTTATTGAGTGGTTGTAATTGTACTATTAGGTAAAAGGTAACATTGGATAAACATTTGTAAACATGTTAGGTTGTCCAATGTTAACAGTACTTGCAAAAAGGTTAGGATGAAACATTTTGGGATTGTGGAAGCATCAACTTTGTTGTCCTTACTATGATTTTTCTTCTAATAATTCTGAAAATGAATTGTTTCAGTCGAAGATGTTAGTGACTTGTGGCCCAGTGTCAAGAGCAGCTTCGAGGAGCGACTGCCCTTTAGAAGAGCCTCTTTAAATAACCGAACAAGGAATCCGATTTTTGTTGAGAACTTGGCTGCTGAATTCATACTAACGACTGATACTAGACTACGTAGCCGATTTCCACAGGAGCAATCTTTGTTTTGGTTTCGAGAGCCATATGCAACTGTAGTTCTGGTTACATGTGAGGTACTTGAAGTTCTGACCACCATCTGTTAGAGTATGGGGCTTTGCCTAAACTATAATCCTCCTGTCATAGCCAGACTCTCACTACATACCTTTAAGAAGTGATAATAGTGAAAAGGATAGACTAATTGGGTTTTGCAGTAACAATCACAATATATGAAAAGTTATTCCTATAGAATCTGGCAGAATACAAACGTCCTAAACCCAGGTAGATGGGTCAATAACTCGGTTGCATAAATCTCATACTTCCAATTTGCTCGAACAAGTAGCTGTAATGCTAGCTACTAGTTAAATTTTATGCCTATGGAATCAAACAAAAATACACAGATCTCATACTTCCATACTGGTTCAATAAGTAGCCTTAGTGCCAACTACTCTTTCTTACTCTTGGTTTTTGTTCATGAAACTGTTAACTGAGTTGAGTTATTGTATTGCATACTGTGAGTATTGTATCATAACAGGACAGAATAATTACAGGATGCGGGAACATTGTTAGAATTCAGAGAGCTTTCAATATTCTTGAATATAAACTGGATTTGCTGCTTGTGTTGTAAGTTGCGTCAGTTGTTTCTTCACTCAACACAGCCACTTGTGTTGTTCAAACAAGAGTTGATGCTGTCCACTCCTAATGCTCTCTTGCTATGCTCAGTTTACTTATTTTTATCATGGTTGTTGGAAAAAGCTAGTTTTCCTTATATAATCATCCACATAAATGCCAAACTAGTCCAAACCACTCTTCTCCACTCATAAAATCAAGCATTTTCTTGTAGAAAGACCAGAAACTTGCAACATAGGGGTAGTGAAGTAAGGCATCACAAAACATTTAATCTCCTTATATAATGAATACTTCTTCTGTGACATTGCCTTTACCAAGAACTACGAATCCAATTTAGCCATTTCACTCATGAAGACAAACTGTGTCCTCTTCCTTCTTATAAGTTAGTCAGGAGGTCGTACATGCCAATATTATTGTCATTATATATGATTGACTACTGAATTTGTTTTTTAGAGTACCTTCCTCATTCATATTTCTGTTTTCTTTGTACTTACAATGTGAAATCTTTCAGGATCTTGATGAGTTCAAGACCATTCTCAAACCACGCCTAAAACTGATTACACAAAATGATGAAAGAGAATGGTTTATTGTATTTGTTTCTAGAGCTCATCCGTCCAATGACCAGGCCACCAAAATGGCAAAAAAGGTTTACAACAAGGTTGAGGTTGATTTTAGCTCCAAGAAAAGAGAAAGGTACTCTTTTCGTTCAATCTTACATCAGGTAGCTGGTTTATGTGCAAGTTTATTGCTCTATATTAAGAGCAATTCTTGTTACTCTGTGCTATAAGATCTCGTTTAGTTTTATTATCATCATATCAATCAATTGAGCCTCAATCACAACTCGTTGGGGTCGGCTACATAAATCCTGCATCTCCATTCGGCTCTTTTTTTAACGAGCTCCTCCGGAAGTTGAGTAGTCTAAGATCCCTCTCAACTAGACTTACCCATGTAAGTTTAGGTCTTCCTGTACCTCGTTTAAAGTCTCCTAAATCTAGCCTATCAGTTTTACGCACTAACGTATCTAATGGAAAACCATCTAAGTTGACATTCGCTAATTTTTGTCTCCAATTGGTGCTACTTCCACCGAGCCCTGATTGTTCTCATTTCTTATTTTATCTCTTAATGTTTGTCCACTCATCCATTGAAGCATTCGCATTTTCGCGGCATTCATTTTGTTCATGTATTCCGACTCCAGTTCTCAACCCTCAGTGCCGTATAACATGGTTGGTCTAATAGTTGTCCTATAGAGTTTTCCTTTCAACTTAGTGGGATGTTTTTATCAAGTAATACCCCAGTGGCACCTCTTCATTTTGCCCACCGTGCCTTTATCCGATGGTTGACATCTTCCGCATTATTTCCCTCTTTTTGGATAATAGAGTCTAAGTACTTAAAAGAGTTATAGTTGGGGAGCTCTTGATCTCAACTGCAACTCTACTAGCTTCTCCACTCCTGTGCATGCTAAACTTACACTCCATATATTCCATGTTAGCTCTACTTATCCTTATTATCATACTGTTCCTTATTCCTTACTATGTTGCGGTCGGGGGCATGAAGTCTACTTTGTAAATCATTATGTTTAAAATTATGTCACACTATAAGTTCATGCAAAAGAGCAGAGAGGAAAAGTTTTATTCCTGTTGCTTTTCTTGACACATCCCTTTTATGGGGGGATAGTGAAATGGAATTTTAAAATTGTCATCATCTGGTTTTCTTCACTTGGATGGAAAGATATCTTGAGACGGTGTCGGTGATGAGTTGAGATAGTTGCAGTCATGTTCCATTTCAAAATTGATAGTATAAAATCAACGTGCATAGCATGGAACATGAGTACTCCGTATCATTCAGTTTGTAATGGTTACTGAAACGTGCAGCCTCAGAATTTCATGCATGTTGCAGAGGAGTTTTTTATTTTTTTTTCTTTTACAGTACTTACTGTTCTTATCACTTGTGCCCTTTTGATATTTCTACCATTCCCAAATTCATGAAGTCTAAGGTAAACCTATTGGCTTAAAAGACATTGCTAAGATGACCTTTTGGTCAAATAGATCTACGTTGTCATGTCTGATATTTCATGGACACTTCTTAACTTATAGGTGGAGACGCAGGATACATGTAGCCGACCCCAACGAGTTGGGATTAAGGCTCGGTTGATTGATTGATTGATTTCTTAACTTATAGGTGTTGCAAATTAGAGATACATGGTGTTGAGCCAAACTTTTGGGAAGACCTGGAGTCCAAGATTATTGAATGCATCCGAAATACATTGGATAGGCGTGTTCAATTTTATGAAGATGAGATACGCAAGCTTAGTGAACAGCGGTTAATGCCAGTTTGGAGCTTTTGTAACTTCTTCATTTTGAAGGTTTTTCCTCTAAACCCATGTGAATTAGGAACACAGAGTTGTTCTAGTAAATGTTGAGAATGAAATTTCCCTAGTGTTGGTTAACCTTAGTTGCAATTGGCTAATCTCCCTTTAGAAGTATCTTATATGTATTATTTAGAAACATATCATTATCTGTTTTATCTAGGTATAATCTAGTTTATCATTTTATACCAGTAGAGAAGCATAGTTCTGTTTGGAGTGTGAAGACTTTTGACTCTGAAACATACAGGGAGTAAGTTATTTGTAACTCGTGCTCTCCAAGTTCTTTAACTTTATTCTGTTTGCTCCTGTTTCAGGAAAGCTTGGCCTTTATTTTTGAAATGGCCAATCTTCATGATGATGCATTGCGTGAATATGATGAATTGGAATTGTGTTACTTGGAAACAGGTACTGTGTGTTATGGTCATATTTATTCACATAGATGACACTGTATTTCAATGTTATTATGCTGATTTTTGTGTGTGTGTGTGTAATATGGAATTTCAGTTTGAAATCTGATCGTTATGACTTAAGAGAAAGTAATGATTTGGTTTGCACAATTTTCTGATTTTAATAATTTTCTTTCACCTATATAAGGGTTAAGAATAACGTAGTTCTGTCAAACAAACGTTTCTCACGATGTCATTAATGGTACTATGAAACCCTTTTATCTACTACTATTTCTTCTCATGAATGATGTCTTGACAAGCCTTTATCTGTTGTACTTTGTTAATGCTGCCGTATCTCATTAATGATATTAATGGCATTGGGGAGCCTTGGTGTAACGGTTGAGTTGTTGCCATGTGACCCAGAGGTCACGAGTATGAGTCTCGGAAATAACCTCTTGCAAAAATATTAGGGAAATCTGTGTAAAATAGACCAACTGGGTCGGATCATTTACTGAACCCTCCACAGAGCATGAGCTTTTTGCATCAGGCTGCCCCCTTTTTTATGTCATATCTCATCTTTATTTTTTTGAAATTGTTGCAATATGCATTTCAATTGAACTTTTGGATTCGTAATTAATACTTTATATGGGTAATATAACTTGGTTTTGGTATCTCAGATTCATAGAGAGCTGCATAATGCAAAGGATTAGGCTTCTGTGGTTCTTGGTCTGAGAACTCCTCTTAAATATAAGCACATATTTACAAATATACACATGTACAGCACATCCAGACCTCATATGCTAATATGCACATATGTATTAGCATTAATTCTTTTTATCTGCTTTTGGTGAGGTACGACCTTAAAGTAATACTATGAACAGTTAATATAATATTTTTGCAGTCAACATGCCTGGGAAGCAGAGAGAGTTTGGAGGTTTAGATCCTGGGGATGATCTTGCAGCACTACTTAAGCCTGGAAACAAACAGCTGATTCAAATGGTTCAGGATGATTCCTTTAGGGAATTTGAATTCAGGCAATATCTGTTTGCTTGTCAGTCCAAGGTGAGTTGTTCCATGTGAATGAAAACATGCTAATGGGTTTGGATTCTGGTACTATTCTTTATTTTTTGTGACATGCAGCCAGTTACTGTGCATTAGGATTATACTCCCTCCTCCGATAAAGAAAGTAGATTACGACATTTTGGGCTGTCCCATATTAATCGATCACTTTCCTTTTAAGGTTACTTTCTACAACCACTTTTACCATCTCAAACCCTTTATCTTATGGTCGTGGTTCACCAGACTTCCTCTTTCTTTTCAAGTGGGCAAGAGTGTAAGAATACACATTTTCAACTACCCACCTTAATCTCCTTGCAGTCAAGCTCTACTATTATTGTGGGACGGAGGGAGTATTAACAAGAAGCTGAGCATTTCAGCATTCTCCATTTCTTTTCATGCTCCCTTAGGAATGTTGTTTGAAGATATGATCTTATTTTACAGCATTGTTCATATTTATATTCAGGCATTAACTGTCCCATAGTAACAAAAATTAAATGCAGCTGTTATTCAAGTTAAATCGTCCCTTTGAGGTTGCTTCAAGGGGCTATCCATTTATTATATCTTTCTCAAAGGCCCTGGCATCACATGAGGTACATGATGAGTATTAATTATTTGTTTTATTCTTTATTGATTCTTAACTTACATTCATACAGTGGGATATTTCAGTCAGGCAGCGCAAATCTCATCCTTCAGCTAATTTAGTGTCGAATACTGGTGTTTGTAGTTATAAGACTTCTCTTCAGACTTTTAACTGCAATTCTTGTTGAATAATCACTGGATTGAAAGAACATCAAACCTAGGTGTGAGAATATGGAGAAAAGTTACATACCTAATGATAAAAGTTATTTGAAATTGTATATCAAATATTGGAAAGAAAAATCCTTGGATTAGAAGCTTGAAAGAAACTTAACAATTAAAAATGGACTGAGGGAGCGTCCCAAAAAATTGATACGTTTTCCTTTCTGGGTTGTCTTGGCAAATTTTTTATCCTTTACGTCTGTTTTACTTTATTACCCTCAATTCAATAATATTCCTTAATCTCCATGCCCAGTCAGATATATCACCTTTGTTGGGATGGAGAAAGTAACTCTCAACATAAATTCTTGAATTTCCAGCATGGCGTAACTGCTTGTGCTTTGTGCTATATGCTTTTGCAGAAGATATTGTTCTCTTTTATGTTTTTTCACTCTGGTACTCAACTTCTGCAGAATGTATTACCCTTTTGCATGCGTGAAGTTTGGGTAACAACCGCATGCTTGGCTTTAATCAATGCTGCAAGTTCTCATTATAATGAGGGACTTGCTGCCCCTGATATAGAAAAGGAGTTCTACCGTCTTCTTGGTGATCTATACTCGCTATGCAGGAATAAGGTAATTCTTATGGTATTTATATCAGGCAGTTGATTTACTAGTGATCCCCCCTTTTTTTTACTTTTTGCTTCATTCCTCTGGCAGTTTATGAGGCTTGCATATCTTGTTGGATATGGATCAGACATTGAAAAAAGTCCTGCTAACAGGTACAGATTCCCTGGATGATGTTAGATTTGTAGCTTAGAATTTCAGGGGTATGATTATACTACTATGAATGCATCTAGAAACACGCCTGTGCACAGTATTCATGAATCACTAAGTGTACAATTTTTGTGTTTTTCTATTCATAGTCATTAATGTGCCCATAAATGATTCCCTTTTCTAACAGTGCTTCACTAAGCATGCTTCCTTGGCCAAAGCCTGCTGTATGGCCTTCAGTTCCTCTTGACGCTTCATCTGAGGTTCTTTTGAAAGAAAAGGTGAGTCCTTTTTTTCCTGTTGCTACCTCTGTGCCTCCTTCCCTCCCTCTCTCTATCTCATAATATGAAAACCAGTGACTTCATGAAGTTTTATGTGGTCTTCCTCTGAAATTTAAGTTTTATAGCAATTACTCTTTCTACTGAGAATGTGAAATTGCTACTTCATAACTAGCTTTTAAGATTATCGATCATAAAATCAATGTGAAAAGAAGCACCTACTTAAAGTCAATTTGCAAATGATGGACTGAAACAATTGAAGCCATATAAACCTTTTCATCAGTTGGGAACAAGTCGCAGAATTAAATTAAAAGAAAATTTTGGGGTAAACTAGGTAGATGATAGAGTGAGATAGAAGGCAAGGATGTTCCTGTCTCCTTGATCTTGGAGGTTGTACCATTAGTAACTGTGAGTCTGTGGTGCTGGAAGATGATTTATTTGGTTGGGAAGAGTAGGTCTACCTGTGATATGATCATTAGTACCAGAATCTCTAACACATGCTCTAACAGAGGATGAAACACAAGTAATGTGATTACCTAGATGTGCTAAAGATGCAAATTTTATTTTCAGTAGCCGTGTTTCTATCAATTTGGGCTTATGCAAGTGTACTTTTCTTGCTATATTTTCTTTTCCTTTGTTTCTGTTTCTTTCTGCTTTCACAGGAATGGAAGCGAATCATCTTATTCATCTCCCTATGTATAGTATTCATTTTACGTGTATCAGTTTCTTTAATGCATAAAAGTGAGTATTGATTTGGTACTTTTAGCTTTTTGTCGTGTATATGAGTGGTCACTATGCATGCGTGCATGTGTGCATGTGTCTGTTTTTTCAGATAAGATAAAATGTACATTAACTTAAGGAGCACCAAGGTTCAGAACAAAATACATAACAAAAGAATAGCTTTTTTATACAGATACCACAGTTGCATGTAATTTTGTGGTTACAGTTCATTGCAGATCTCTTTTAATGTTGGATTTCATCTTTCATTTTCCTACCTTTTGCCTTTTCCTTCCCCTCTGTGGCCAAGGCTATATACCAATTAATTCTACCAAAAATTGAATGTAGATGATGCTTGAGAATTGAGATGCATTGTCATGACTAACAAAAATATTAATGTTCTTCTGTACTTGCGTATGTCAATCTATTTTCATGTCTTCAATATCCTGGTCAACCGTCATTCTTGTTTGTCATATGCACACTTGTCTATTTGGCAGATGATTCTCCAAGCGACGCCAAGAGTCAAGCACTTTGGAATTCAGAGGAAACCTTTGCCACTTGAACCAACTGTTCTTATACGGGAGGCAAACAGACGAAGAGCTTCTTTGTCTGCTGGAAATATGTCCGAGATGTTTGATGGTCGACCAAATTTTAATGATGGGTAGGCTTCTTTTAATTCATGGAAATGCTGCTTATCTGTCCAGCAAAGACTTGGGTTTTTCAAATATTGAGATGGTCATGTGCTTGTTGTTGCTTCTTCTTAAGTATAAAATGGTGTAGTCAGACATTGCTTAGGGATTGTCTGTGCTTTGTGTATGGTGAGGCCTCTCCACCTTTTGGGATGTGAGCTTTACTGTTAGCCGTCTTTGTGAGATTTCTATGTAGAGTGATTGATTGCCTGCTGACAGATTAGGTTTAGATGCTTCGTTGAAGTCTCCATTGAACAAAGTTCAAGCTATTAGTATGTCACGGACAAACTCTTCTCCTGGATTTGAGGGGTCCATCGATCGGCCAATGAGGCTTGCTGAGATTTTTGTTGCTGCTGAACACGCTTTGAAAAGGACAATTTCAAATATTGATCTGCTGAACACGTTGTCATCTGTTGAAGAATTTGAGGTATGAACTTTGCTTATTTTTCTCTGTCACCGCTGAACACCTTTTTTGATTGACAGAACCAATTGTCTCAAAATATTAAGCAATACTTGTGTAAGTGTTTGTCTCAAAAGCCATATCCGAGTCTGATTAAGAAAAGGAGAGCTAGTATCCTCTTGAGGATCTACTTGTGAAATGAGTTGCAGATTAGGTCACTGAGCTACATTTTGATGTCTCAATTTCTTTATCAGCTAATCTTTCCTGCTCAAGGTCCTAACTCAGATTTGGATTTGGTCTTGGTAGAAAAAATATTTGGAGCTGACTAAAGGTGCTGCGGATAATTACCATCGGTCTTGGTGGAAAAGACATGGAGTTGTCCTGGATGGTGAGATCGCTGCTGTTTGCTTTAAGCATGGGAATTTTGATCTAGCTGGAAAGTCGTATGAGAAAGTGTCTGCACTTTATGCTGGAGAAGGGTGGCAGGATTTGTTGGCTGATGTTCTTCCAAACTTAGCCGAGTGTCAGAAGATGCTTAATGATCAAGGTGGCTACCTAGCATCTTGCGTGCGATTACTTTCACTAGACAAAGCTTTGTTTTCAGCCAAAGAACGACAAGCTTTCCAGTTGGAAGTCGTTAATATTGCCCACAGTGAATTAAAGCAGCAGGTTCCGCTAGATGTATCATCGCTAGTTACTTTCTCTGGAGACACTGACCCCCCATTAGAGTTATGTGACGGGGATCATGGTACCTTATCTGTAACTGTTTGGAGTGGCTTCCCCGATGATATAACTCTTGGTTCTCTTAGTCTCACTTTAATGGAAACTTTTAATGCGGATGATGGCAGTAAGGTCTGGTTATATGTAATCTTATCATGTAGCATGATCAATTAATTTTGTTTCCATGTATATATATATATATATATATATATATTGTCTTTTTTATGACTTGTGTGGTTGGCTAATTGTTCAGGCTTTGATGAGATCCGATGCCACTGTTCTAAAACCTGGAAGAAACACTCTTACTTTTCCTCTCCCACCCCAGAAACCAGGTTCCTATGTCTTAGGAGTTCTTACTGGACATATTGGACATTTGACTTTTAGGTCTCATAGTTTCTCAAAGGGTGGTCCTGCAGATAGTGATGATTTCATGAGCTATGAGAAACCAACTAGACCTATCTTGAAGGTATTTGTTTTTCTAAAAGCAGTTGTGTAGTCATGTTCTTGTAACTTGTTGATGTTTATGCAGGCAGCAGGCCGTTATTAGTTGAACATTTTGACTTCTTGTTCTACACCAATTTATAATTTGAATGTTTATGTTCATTCAAGGAGTTGTGAAGTCTGTTTCTTTGGCCTTTTCCCCTTGCATCTGATGAGTCATTTTATGCATATAGGTTTCCAAACCAAGGCCCCTAGTTGATCTTTCTGCAGTTGTATCTTATGCTTTACTGATCAATGAAACTCAGTGGGTTGGGATTAAAGTGTGCCCTATTAACTACTCCCTGAGTGGTGCTGTTTTGAACATTGATGCTGGCCCTGGACTGAAGATTGAAGCGACTAATGGCATTGAGATGGAAAGCTGCAGCTCTCAGTTGAAAGACACCGATGAAATAGTGAATTCTCAATGCACCCCTGACAGTTCTCCAGCTGCTAACGAGCTCCAACATGGTTGCGAGGTTGCTAATAAGAAAGAATTTGAGCAGCTTAATTTTGATGATGGTCGAATTGAGTTTCCGAATTGGGCCAGTCATGTCAACTCAGTTCTGTGGATTCCAGTCTGTGCTATTGATGACCAGCTTACGAAAGGATCATCTTCTGGTTAGAAAGAGGAATAAAATCATTTATTCATGTCCTGTTATTGTTTCTGTTCTTTATGAGCAACATGCATGAATGTTAATTACTTGTGCAGCTACCCCAAAGAAACAAAGCATTGTTGAGGGAATGAGGACAGTAGCTCTGAAACTTGAGTTTGGAACATCGCACAACCAGATTTTTGAGACGTAATTTCTCCTTCCTTGTCTCATCAACTTAGAATTCAGAGCCTTTGTTAGATTCAGATGTTTTATTGCTTATGTGCTGTTTTTAGTTAGTTTTACCTATATACTTCCTCCATTGCAGAAAATGGATACGTTTTTCTTTTGGGTTGTCCCAGTATACTCCCCCACTTTCCCTTCTCGCTAAAAAAAGTTACTTTTGTCTTGCTACCTCCGTCCCAAATGTTTTGTCACTTTCTTTTAATTTTTTTGTCCCAAATGTATTATCCTTTTCTACTTCTGTTCTATTTCTTTCCACTTTTACCCTTCCCTCTTATACCCACTCCAATACACCTAGCACATTTGGAAGGAATAGTTCTGATGCTTCAGAGTTTTGTATCTACAGTGAACCTAGCTTGCAAATTGGAGCTACTTGTAGAGGCTTGCTAGGACTTTTTGTAGATAAAGTCGTAGATAGGAGCTGATTCAGGGGTTAGGTTAGGGACAATAATGGAATTCGTTGTAACATGAGCTAATTACCAATGACAAACTTAATCTCTGCAAAAATGCTAAAAGTGACGACACATTTTCGGGCCGGGAGTATATGTGTATTTCACTTTATTACCTCTTGTCAGCAATATTCCTTAATCATGCCTAGTCAAATGTAGCCAGTTTGATGGGGTGGAGTATTACCTAATGGAGTTTAAGCTTATGATAAATCTACACTATTACTTCTAGGACAATGGCTTTGCACTTTACAGACCCTCTGCTTGTAAGCACACGGATAGCCGATAATTGTGGTGATGGTTCAATGCTTCTACAGGTACCTTTCTCTGCATTTCTACCTGCTGCTTGTAATTCTGGCAAATCATATGGTTGAGCATTCATGATACTAGGTTTCAGCTTTCACATCTGACATGGCTTGCATTTTACTAGAACATTTTGGATCAGTTGGATGAAAGTTTACTGAATTTTTTTCCGTGCCTAGCGTTATGAACTTTGGAAAATTTCTTTTGGGGGTAGTACAACCAACAGATGGCCTAACTAGAGCACAATTTTTTCATATTTCACTTTCCTAGTTTGTGTGCGTGTGTTTGCATAGGGTTATCAATCAGGGTGGGTTGGGTCTGGTTCAAGTGGAATCATTTGGTTTTATGTGAAAACTTGTTAGGATGCATTTGGGTTAGGTTATTTGGAGTCTAGTTTTTCTGGTTTTATGAATTTCTCGAGTCAAACTGAGTTATTTTTTTGGACGACAATGAGGTATATATAATAGAAAACAGATGAGGTTGGTTTCAAATGAACAAGCTTTTGAGAGAAACACTTGCTCAGAAAACCAAACCCATCAGAAGAGTACAGTTAGACAGCAATGAGCAAAAAAATCAGAAAAACACCGGGCCAAACAGGTGGCGCTAGAAACTCCTGTGGGAGTAAACAAACAGCCCTAGCAACCTAGAACACTGAGGAGCCAAAAATCCCAGGAGGAAATGGTTTGACATCCTCTGTTCTTTAGCCACAGATACGCCTGAAGTTGAATTTCAGAAATAATAACAAAAGAACAGCAAGGTATTTTTTGCATCACCAGCAGGTTTTTTGCTTTCCAAATGGTTCACGCCCCTATGTTCCGATTGCTTGCCATACCATCTTCAACTTGATTGGGCAGCCGTACCAAAAATCTGAGTCTGAAAAATCTGCCATCGAGAGAATTTTTTTTTTCCGAACGGCTATTGAAATTTTATTAATAAAGATAAGTAAATGCAATAAAAACCTAATGAAACTTAACTCCTCGACCACTACCCCACCCAATTAACATAACCCCATCAAAAAAACTCACATCAAGAAGATTGAAAATCTTTAATTTCTTACACCCCAATCTGATCCATCCAACAACACCATGAGGCCTAGAATTATTATTTCCAAATGAAAGGGCACAAGAAATGCATGACTCATTTTTTGGAGTTGTTGTTGGCCCCACGATGAAAGCATGCGTGAATTACTCCTCTGACTTCTCGAGCGCATGATCCGCCTAGAAGCTGCAACCACCATTAATCACCTCTAGATGAATCGACGCTGTAGACATGAACTAACCGCCGATATTACCACAAGTCGCGACTGATCGCTGATATCACTGCCAAGACGCGTCACAGACGAGTCACCCTATCGAATCTCCAGCACCACCTCGTCCTCACCTCGCCTCGATACCAATCCTTCCCGCTCGCCACTTCTGGACTCCGCCAACACTTTCACACTAGCCCTCCCCGCAACTGTCACCTTCTCTCTCGGCCTCCAATCCTCTGCTTGTGCACTTCACAACACTACCATGACCTTACCTTGACGCGACACCAACCCTTCCTCACCACTACTGAACTCTCCAAAAAAACTTTCATCAACCCTCCCCATTGTCGTCGTCACCACCCGCCGGCATCCCACACCAACAGCGGATCGAGTTCCATATGGCAAGAACAGGGGGACTGTAGAAGAGAGCGTGATCAATGTTTTTTGACATGTCATTCCAAACAAAACAGAGGGAGTTTGGAATTTGGAGCCCCCTGCGTTGAAGCTCGATCCATGTTGGAAGGAAACAACGTTGAGCTCTCCACCAGAAAATCAGGACTTTCTTCAGCAGAAGCTTTGACCAAAGGGTTGGAGTTGTTGAGGCAGGAAACTTGAAGTTTTCGAGGTATTTTGCCAACACAACCACCAAGAAGCCACTCTGGTGGAGGCTCTAACGCCAGGTATCCTCCTTTGTAGCATCCCTGGGATAAGATTGCAGCAACGTTTGAAGATGATGGAGCTCATCAGCAGAACGGCCAACTGGTTGAATTCGCCAAGACCATGACCAACTCTCTCCGTTCAAAGCCCGTTTGGATTTATCCGCCACCAAAGCCTCTTGGTTCAGATCGAGATGAAACAACCTAGGAAATCTGTCCTTTAAGGGGACAGGTAAAACCCGAGGATCAAACTGAGTTAATCTGGGGTTGGGTAAGATTCAACTCTAGTTGATTTAGATCTCGGGTCACTTCTGTTTCGAGTCTGGTAAGGTCACGCTCACTATTTTTATGGGTTCTACATATACCCCACGAGGTTTGCTTTAATTTATAGTTGCCCTGAAATTTCCATTAACCTACAATTTAACATACTACTATTATTGTAAGTGTGATGGGACAGATGTGAACGGTACCAATTTAGGTGAATTTTGACTTTTGTGCCAGTCAACAAAGAAAACGACGCCATTTTGGCGCATTTTTTTTAGTGATTTTAGTGAAATGATGTTTTGATGTTTGCTACAAGCCATTTGATCATGCGAGATGATCTGTAGGCATCCAATTGTGATATTTTTGCGAGAACACGCTCATCTCGCGGTCGAATACTCGTGAAAGCCACCCAAGTTCTTTAAAAGGTGCAAAAAAACCCTGTGTTGTGAACAATAAATAATACTCGCTCAGTTCACAAAAAATTGAAAAATATACTCCATTTAGAAAATTTGGATATCAAATTATGATTCACATGTGGATTTTTCTAGTTTGCAATATCTAAAAATACGTGAAAATAAATCATAGATTAAATACTGTAAAAATGTCAAAACAAATGATACAATCTTTTGCAGACGGAGGGGTGTATCAGTAAAGTGTAGCTATACGATACGCACTGCGTAGACTCTACACATAAGATTTAATAATTACATCTTATGCCACCGCGCGTCCATCTCGCCGGCAACGATTGCCGTAACATCCGGCGGAGCTTTCACTCCGTCTCTCCAGCTCTGAAACCACTACGAAACACAACTCAACAAGCAAACCACCATCAAAACATGTCACTGTGCCTCCGGCGAAGCTTTCCATCGGACTCGATGACGTTTCCGTCGTTTCTGTCGATCTA
>JBBYHH010720236.1:0-17371 GCA_038382905.1 Daphne laureola
AGGAACAAGGTAAATAAAAGACATTCCTTACCTCATAATATCATAAAAGCTAACATGAATGACATTTTCTCTAAAACATATGAAGAATGCTAGACAATATAGCTACTTAAGCATATATTCTTAGACAACCAGTATATACTATCTGACATTTCTCTAAAACCTTTGAAGAATGCTAACATGAAAACTCTATCTCTTAGTTTGGTAGACACTCTGTTGTTTAGTGATATACATTTTTATATTTGTGTATATGCTGTATATTTAAAATTAAACTAATGCTCACTTTTTTATTACGTTTGACTATCTCAGCCCTGTATTACAAGGAGCAGCTAAAAGTGACGTAAAATGTGCCGACGATGCACAGAAAGAAGCAAGGTATAAAAAACACATTCCTTAATATGCAATATCATGAAAGCTAAGATGAATGTCATTTTCTGTTATTTGCCTAGACAGTGTGATCCTCTAAGATATACAGTTTCATACTTGCGCATAGAACATACATGTAAAATCAAACTAATGTTCTCTTATTTATCACATTCAACTACCTCAGCCTTGGAGTGCAAGGAGCAAATGAAGGAGATCCAAAATTTGCTGATGATGCAGAGAAAGGAACAAGGTATTGAAAACAAATTAATAACCATTCATTAGCTATTACTTTCATATACAATATACTGATCGGAGACATATAGTTTCATAATAATGTATATGCTGTATATGTAAAATCAAACAACTACTCTCTTCTCAACCACGTTCGACTATTTCAGCCCTGGACTACAAGCAGCAACTGAAGCAAATCCAAAATCTCCTGATGATGCAGAGAAAGGGAAAAGATAAAGAAAAGAAATTTCGTACCTCACAATATCATAAAAGCTACCATGA
This sequence comes from Daphne laureola, assembly GCA_038382905.1. Lineage (NCBI taxonomy): Eukaryota > Viridiplantae > Streptophyta > Magnoliopsida > Malvales > Thymelaeaceae > Daphne > Daphne laureola. Next base: position 877 of record JBBYHH010720236.1, read on the forward strand.
ATGACATTATCTCATAGTTCAATAGGCAGTATCCTTCTCTAAGATAGACATTATTGCTACTATAAATACTGATTTAGTTATCTAATGTTACAGATATGCTCAAGTAACTGAATCGCTTACTCCAGCCCAAATTAGCAACATTATTAAAAGGTAACAATTCATTCAATTGCTTTAACAAATATAAATATTATACGATGAATGATCAATAAATCTTTGAATATTGACAAGTTAGTTGTTCAGACATTAGCAAAAGGGGGGGAATTAGAGAAGGAAGATTCAGAACAAGAGATAGCTAGGAACAAAAAGTGGTCGAGTGGCTGAACCAAGGTAATAAAATACATATATTATAATAAAGCATCATAAACATTGAACCTATAGTAAACAGACTACTGACACTAACATTTACCTTGACAAATTATAGTACTCCAAAACATCTCATCCTCGGCCTAGATGCACAATCTGAGGGAGACACATGAGAAAGAAGTGTGGAAGAACTACCACAACATCGTACTAAAAAGCTGAGAATAAAATCATAAGAATACTGTCTCTTACGAAAAGCATTAATTACACCTCTAACATTACTAACCGAATACCGATTGTAGGAAAGCAAAAAGACAGCCTGAACTAAAAAAAATCACAGTAGTAAGACAAAGCCATTTAAAGAAAATCAGCAGAAGACAGATGCAAATCTTGATGGTGATCAAAAGAAGATAGTAAAAAGGAAAATGGATGTGCAGGAAAAGAGTTAATAAATGTTGAGGAAATTCAAACGAAGAAGATAGACAAAAAAGTGCCTGAGCCCAAACAAAAGAAAGATGATAAAGAGAAGAAGGATTAGAAGAAAGTGATTGTAGAGGAAGAAGAAATAGTCCACGTAGAAGATAAGAAAAAACAACGAAAGAGGAAAATGGAAATCAAAGATCCAAAGAAAAATGCAAAGAAAGTGAAAATACAAAAGAAAGAGGAAAATGAAGAAGAAGACAACGAAGAGGAAGAAGAAGACGAGGGAGACGACACAAGGTAATAAGTAGACAACATTCTTTAATATAATGTACAATATGTAAACATTGAGTATACAGTAAAATTCATTGAACTGACCATCATAATTTGATAATTATTTAACAGGAGACCATTGAAGACAAACTGTGCTACTGGTGCTCTCTTGATAAAAATGACTTACTTGGCAGAAAGCCCTGACCATATGAAAGCAATTGAAGAGTTGGGTTTCGAATCTTTAGCAAAGATTACATGCTCAACATTGAACATGAGTTTGCTAAGATGGATGATTGATGCTTTCAATCCAGCAGACACGTCACTCTACTTGGATGGTGGGCAGAAGATAGAGATAACACCTGCAGATGTCCACGTCACACTTGGAATACCAATGGGTCCAGTTGTTGTAGAAGAACATAAACACAACAAAAACACAGACCCAGATCTACAGAATTGGAGAATGGAGTATGGGAAAAATGATGGGCCATTGACAAGTCACATAAACAATGAGGTTGTCGTTGAAAAACCAGCAAATGATAAGTTCAAGTTCAACTTTGTGGTATATGTTGCTACAAAGCTGCTGGCACCATCAACTCGGGCAACCTGTCAATTCAGAGTTCACAAGGCCATACAAAATGGAGTTCACAATGTAAAAAATATGAATTGGTGTGCATATGTGTTGAGAAATCTGGCCAGAGAAATATGATTGTACAAGGAATAAAAAATCAGTGCTTCCTGCGGTGGTTGTGTCTACTTCCTCCAGGTTTGATTTCTAACATGTCATTACAACTTCAATGTATAATGATTGTACAGTCTATTACTATGTATAATAATGTTAACTATGTCAAGCTACACTATTCACCCAAAAATGACAAATAATATATTGTTTCCATGCAAATGTTTTATTTGCATAGATTTATGTACAAAGGACTTGTGAATGCACCGAGGCTTATCCCTCTTTGTCAGCAATGGAGTCAAAAAGCTGCAGCCCTGCGACTTTCGAAGGGAAAAAATGAAGGATGTTTTGGATGGGGACAGCTGCTGCAAAGGATACCAATACCACAAAATACTAAAGCAGCAAAGTCAGAAGATCAAACGGAGCATGCAAACAAAAATGAGAAAAAAGAAGAGTTGCCACAAGAGGATCAACCAAAAGAAAAAGAAAAGCATGATGAGCCCCAAAATCATAAGAAATATAATGAACCCTCAACATACTGTCAACTAATCTCCTTTATACTGTCTTCTCTGAATCAACATAGTGTCTAATGCTAATGATATATTGTTTATTCATTTCTTATGGGTGATTTAAGAATCTATAGAGGAAATATCATTCCTAGAGAAGCTTCAACGTGTTCACAAGCATCTGAAAGAGGCAGCAGAAGCAAACCACATGACACAAGTGGCTATTTCTGATCTCTGCATGGATTATCCAGAAACTACAACTCAGCTGAAAAAAATCCTTGATAAATTGACAATGGCTGAAGAAATGAAGATGAAACCAGAAGAAGATGCAGATGATAAATTCTTCATACGTACTGCAGAAATCATTGAGGCAATGGAACTTGCAAAAAAAGAGCAACTCCAAATGTTGAGGGACAAAAATTTGCTTAATTTGGATAGTGAAAATGTCAGCAAGGATATCATCAATGAACTTGAAGACCTACCGCCATTCAAAATTGACCTCAAGAACATACTAGATGCCGAACCAGACACTTTGGATCTATCACAATTCGAAGCACCATCTTTTAGCTTAGGACTCAGCCAAGAAGAGGATATCAAAGAAGCAAAGAACAATAGGGAAGTCAAACTTGTGTCCCCGTATTTGCAGCCACTAAAAAGACAGCTTCAAAAATTTATCACAGCTGAACAAGACATAATGCTTGACTATGCATGGAGAACCAGATTCAGAATAGAGTGAGTAATCATTTACAATTCCATAAAATACTGATATTGTCTACCACCCTAACTCACACCATCCCTTTACAATCTGTTACTGTCTCGTATAAAGACTTATAACATTTTATTCTCAACAAAATTTCTCTTAATGTAGGGAAACATTGAGCAATTTTGGGGATAGATTGATTAACAATCTTCAAGAGTTCCTAACGTTCAGAGCAGCATCACAAGTGTATGATACAATTGTCAGTGCATATGCATATGTGTTGAACTATGAGGAGCGCAAAATAGGATGTGTCGACAGATTCTTCTTCTCTGCTGATATTTCGGTAAAGAACATAAGAATTGACTATTATTAATTAGTATTTATAAGATTCCATCTGATACATTTGAATTGTAATAAAGTAGCAAACAATGGGATGCCATGGTAAAGTTATCACAAAGAAGCAAACAATAGACAAGCTAACTAATGAACTGAATGAATATATTGGCAGAATAATTACGTCATTGGTTGAATGGACGGATGCATGGCTTCTACAGAACAAAATAACAAAAGATGAATTCAGACAATTCAAGGTGGTAAATATAATAACTTCTGCTTGAAAACTGTATAGTTCAGTTGTCCATATTGTCAACTGATATAATATATACTGTCAATATTTAATATAAATTATGGATTCAGTTAAAAAATATTTTCCTACAAATTTTCTTCCCTATTTTGCTGGAGGCACACTACTTCATATTCTGCATCAATACAAATGCAAAGAAGATTCAAGTAATGGACAACAAGAGTCAAGATTTGCTGAATTACGATAACTTCCCACATATCTTTGTAAGTAAACAAACTCATCATCATTTTTAAGGTTTCTCTTATAAAGTACAAACTTAATGAAATCATCATTCACTAACAAACTTAATGACATCACAGAAGGAGCTCATTTCAATATATCTAAGTGACATTCAACATCCTTATTGTACTGAGTTTACACAATACAAGTTCGAATATGTGCAACTCAAATGGAAGACGTATACCCCAAACTTCATGGACAACAAAATAGACTGCAGAGTTTTTGCAATGAAGTACATGTAATTATACAGAGGATTTGAATTCAACTCTGATCTTGGATTAGTAATACAACTTCCAGTTATATATTTTCAAATATAGTTAATTCACTTGACATATTCTAAAAAGAAAAAACTTATTATGTCGTAGTATGGGAAAATGAAGAATCATCGACCACAGATTGCTACAATACTCCTCTCTCACCCAGAGAACAAAGAAAGCGAGGTTGTGTTTGCCAAAGCAACTACTTATCAAGACTAGGTTTCAACAGCATTAGAAAATATATTAGGAAAATATGTAATAGATAGTTTCTGACATTTCTTTCAAAACATTTGTACAAATGTTGCAAATGTTGCAAACATTATTGACTTGATTTTGAATGAATGACAATATGGCTTACAGGTTGCATTTGAGTTGATCTGATGTAGTTTTGTTCTGTTCAGACACATTACTCATACTGTACACCATTACTACCTAAATTGTCACCTAGTAATAATTATACTATAAATATATTGATATAAACATCTATGTAATTTTTTGACATAATAAATTCAAAAAAATCTTCTTGGACAGTAAAGGGTGACATATAGGAAAAAATGTAAGATAAACTGTGATAAAATGTCTATGTATACTGTAAACAAGATAAACTCAAAATGTCAATTGCACAAATCCAAACTGGCAACTTCAAATCTATTGACACCATATGATATTAAAAAACTAAACCATATGACCTCACCCTCGCCCACGACCTCCAGTCTGCCCCGCACCATGATTAGTCTTCCCACGCTTTGATCGGTAAATATTTGAAGAAACAAATTCTGGATTGTCCAACTGAACATCTTCCACAGCACTTGAACTACTTATACTCGATGAAGAACTCCTAGAACCAATTTGAACAGCTTTCAAACTTTTCTCCAAAGCTGACAATGAATTCTCCAAGATAGTCTTGCATTGTTCATCTCTCTGACTAGCAAGAACAATATTCAAATAACGGTTCATAATCGAGTTCCACCAAGCCAAACATGAGAAAACATCTTGACACCTATGTTTCCCACCTTTATAATACACAAGCCTAGCTTCTTTGGTCCAATGATGAAGAATAGAGTCACGAGGAACCGCTTCAACATTCAAAATATTCAATATCCAGTGTGCATGGAAACAAATGATACCTCTCTCCTGAAAGAACATACAAGAACAGGATACTGAACTAGATGTGAGCACATACTTGACAAAAAACTTGTGACTGTCACTCAACCCAGAAGACACTTCATAAGTAAGGAAATCAAGATTCCCTTCAAGACTCCCTTCAAGTAACCTACACTTTGCAAAAGCACCCTTAACTAATTCCGCCTCAAAATCCTCAAGTATCGCTCTAGTGTATATTTTGGAAGCATCAATCAAAAGTCTGGACTCCTTAGTTTTAAGATTGACGACACCAACATTGCAGAAGTCTTCTGCAATTCTTTTAGCTCTCCATTCATTAACCATCTTCTCAACACATATAAATACAGCACAAATACCCATTTGACTATTATCAAATGAAGTTAGAACGTTATTTGTGCTTTCACTTCGCTGAGATGATCTAATGCCTGGGGGAAAAATAACAAAACAGTAATACAAGTTCCAAACTGTCTACTGAATGAAACCAAAATGTCAAGAACGTAACAGTAAAGTGTAAGGCACAAAAATTCATACCTGCAGAAAAGATATGTCTGCATAAAGCTGGTGACCGCTTGTTCCTCAAACTGTACAAATTACTCAACCAGGTATCACTTCCGTGACCAAATGAGGAAATCATCTTCTCCCACTGAAACTCAAAATCCTCTGGTGTCATATAATAGTACAGACATCTGTAAAACATCTTGGAAAAACCATCTACGTGCATTAATCCTTTTAAATTCTTTTTCACATTTTTTAAAATGTGCCAAAGACACAACCGATGTTGCACTCACAAGAACACATTATCAACAACATGCGCAATTGCCGAATCTTGATCTGTCATGACAGTTTGAGGCATTTTTTCATTCATGGCACATAAAAAACACTGGAAACACCAAGCAAAATCTTATTTCTACTGCCCAACTAAAAATGCAATGGAAAAGATTAAATTATGTTTATGGTTATCTATACCAATGAAAGGAGCACAGAACATGTTATACTTATTTGTGCGAAAAGTAGTGTCAAAAACTACTACATCACCAAAAACTGGATAATCAGACCTCATCACCTCATCACACCAAAGAAAACTGCTAATTCGGCTCTCCTCATCAACCAATATCTCAAAAAAAAAGTTAGGCTCCTTCTCAAGTCTTTCCCTAAAAGTCTGCAATAAAAGCATCGCATCTCCATATTCCAAAGTGGATTGTTTCTCTGTAGTGGCATGGTTGTAAACCATCCTCCTCGTAAGACCAAGAGCTTCAATTCCACCAACACTATTGCCTAACATCCTCATAGCCTCACATGACCTAACTCCAGAGCGCATCAAATCAAATATGGCTTCAAACAGTTCCTTATTAACATATTCCCCACTACGCAAGAGGAATCTTTGCTCAGGATCAACAAAATGATGAGAATGCTCATGTGTATGAGTAACAACAATCTGACAATTCTCAAACACTAATTTACAGCAGATCATTGCTGAACACTTCGACTTCTTATCAATACGGCGTCATTCCATCACTTCATTAGGAACAGAAAAATCATTTTCGTCATTCCCTCCAACTTTCCGTCTACTAACCCCAGAATAAGAACACTTAAACTCCTTATGGTATACTGTATCAGGAGTTTTGCTCTTCCTGTTTCTATTATGAAAAATCTTATAACCTCTGGAAATAGAGTAATCACTAAAGAATTTATGCGCACTAGCAAGAGATTCAAACGTAGCTCCAAGCCAACAAATATCATCACAATCACCAATAGTAGACTGTCTACCATCTACATGAAAAATTTCAACCTCAAGTCACAATAGCGTCTACCACAAATAAATAAATAAATAAAAGCAACAAAATACATAAATCATCACAAACACCAGCAGCAAAACTGTCCACTCTTTACATGCATACTGTCAACCGATCAACCACAACTATTAAACAAAGAAACTGAATACAGAACATCCTAAACAAAATACTAGCAGATAACCAAAAATGTAAAGCAAAAAAAATACATTAAAAAAAACTAACCTCCAAGAGACATAGATTGATGTTGAGAAGAAATTTCAATAGACGGAACTGTCAACAAGAACAAAGAACATCATAAACAGGACCACAAGTAAAATGTGAGGAAAAAGCATAATAAACAAAGCAAAAGAATGAAAAAGATTAATAACCTGGAACAACAACTGAACGGTCATGAACAGAGACAACAGTAGAGGGTATTGTACTACGTTCTGTTAAAAATGTGTCCGTAGATGGTACTGTCAAAACAAAAAGGTCTAAATGTCTGGAAGGTTCAAAACCAGAGACTAAAATCAACTTGAAAAGTATAATTAACCTGAGATGGAGGATATTGTACTACGTTCTGCTAAAAATGTGTCCGTAGATGGTACTGTCAATACAAAAAGGTCTAAATGTCTGCTAAAAAATGCAATAATGTCTCAAAGGTTCAAAACCAGAAACTAAAATCAACTTGAGAAATAGAATTAACCTGAGACGGAGGATATTGTACTGAGTTCTGGTAAACATGTGTCCGTAGATGGTACTGTTAATACAAAAAGATCTAAATGTCTGCTAGACAATGCAATACTGTCTAAAACACTAAAAAAAAACACTAAAAAAAACTAAAACTGAAAACAACTAACCTGAGAAAGAAGATACTGTAGCATGAACTTCCTTAGATGACTGAATAGATGGTACTGTCAACAACACAAGTTCTAGCGTCTACTAAATAATATAATAACCACTGTGCAAAAGTGAAAAAGGGGAACAAAAAAATTCTAGCTAAAACAGAGGCAGAAAATTGCTCAACGTATCTCTCCTCTAAACAAGCTGTAAAGGGCAAAAACTGAAACTGTAAACTAGAAAAAGCGAAAACGTATAGCACAAGTAATTATGAATATCAAATAAAAAAATACCTGGGATAATAGAAATCTGATGAACATTCAATTGACCAGCGGAACTTTCAAGTTCCTGAGAGAACGTGAAGAAGAAATCCGATCCATCCTCTAAAGTATCACAAAAAACACCAGGAGATAATTGAACTAGAGGAGACAAATGCCAGGAAGAACTTGACAAAGAATTGAAATCAAAATCCATAGCAATAGCTGATAAAATGAAAGGAAATGAATCGAAACTTCAATTAGACAGAAATCGAACTAAATTGCAGATGATAATCGACTCCAAACTGAGATCAGCAAATGGCAAAGAATCGCCGATCGGTAACGAAGGAGGACATGAAGCGAAACGAAGATGAAATCTACATCAAGTTGCGAAATCTAACAAACAAACAGAGATTGCAAGAACATTTGATAAAAAAAACTCACAGATCACACAAAGAAGAAATCTGGGAGAAAGAAGATAGAAGAACATCGTTGAATTCAAGAGATCTGCGAAAAAGCTAAGAGAAAAACAGTATTTAAGAAGGGGTATTTAAGACATTTGACAAATATGTAGGATTACACATATGTGATAATTAGCCATGGTAATTTTTTAGGTTCTTTATTTAATGATATAACTCATATTTACCTATTTTGTTATACCGACTTCCTCACCTTTTCTTTTTGTCGGAAAACATAACTTTAATACATTATTTAAAATAAGAATAAAAACATTTAATTCAACATATTACGTATATAATACAAGTCGATTGAATAAAAAACCATGTGAAAATATACAATTAATATCTTTTAAAGACTTTGTATCAATACTAACATGACCATTAAAGGTGTTTGAACCTATATCAAGCTTCTTCCCCCCGATTTTTCATCTCTTAAAGTATTATATCAATTTTTAAATACACCAACTCATTTTCTCAATACTTCTAAAAAAAAACACACTTATATAGATCCTAAACCTATTGATAATCTTTTAAAAACGGAAATTTCAATTATAATAGACAACTTGTTCAACTTTGCAAAGATTCAATTGCAAAATGGTACAACAAAAATAATCAATCGAGCTATCACACCCACCAACTAGTACCTCAGATTTGTATTTGTTTTTGTTTTTGAAGAAAATGATAACACCAACACCGTGATGGAAATTGATCATTTAATCTGAACCAAACACCACCTAAATTATCGAGCTAGTGGTACCACTAGTGAATGTAGACATAGGTTTCAAGTTAAAAATGAAAGGACTAGTGAAGTTGATTCAAAATACAATACACTTCTCATAGGAGCAGCATGTCTAAATCTTTAAAGGTTCAATAGCATAAAAAGACCTCCAACGAACAAAATCCATTTCCTCCTTACCCTCACCATTTTGAAAACATACATCAACAAACAAATCAACAAACACATTTGCTCACTTTACCGCAGAGCATTGTCTAAGCTTTCATCTCTTTATATCTTTTCGCAACACCTGTTTCCAGCACTTTAATAGCCTTAATAAGTCTTCGTGTGATCCCATTCTCACGCATTTCCTCTAGCAACTTCTCATGTGTCTTCCAATCTAACGCCTTCAAACAAAATGACTATATCAATCTTAAACTCAAGGAAATATAAATCTCTCTTTTCCAAGTTGCACCATCTTATTAGCAAGTCCACACGTGACAGAAGAGAAACATCTTTGATTACCTTCAACATCGTTTTCTGTTATGGATCCAGGCTTCATCAACAACAACTCATAAAGAAGTCGTCCGATGTGGCTTAGAAAAACAACTTCAAAAAATTCAACAAAAGAACAACCATAGTTTAAAGAAAAAGACATGTGACAAATCTAAATAAATGGGACATCAGGAATACAAGGAAACGGAAAGAAAAAAAGAAAAGAAGAGAAACAATAAGAGACACCAATAAGAAAGACAAAGTAAAGAATGGAAATAATAAGGAAAATTAAATGAAGTCACAAGAAAAACAAAACAAAACAAAACAAAATCTAACATAGGGAATTAACAATGATATAGGGCTTCAAGCAACAACACCTGCAACTGAAAAAATGACAAAATCTAAAGCAGAATAAATAAATAAATAGGAAACAACATATATCAAGAAGGCGTACACATACCATGAAAGAGTGTTTACATGAGAACATCCATTGTCTGGCTTCATTGGTGGCAAATCGTAACTCCCGTTTGTCAACCATCCTACTATTTGCAGCAATCGTAGAAGCTGAGCAACCACATATGATCACTAACGCCGCTACTAATCCCTCCTCACAATCGGCAGAGAGAACGCAAAATCTAAACTGAAACAAACAAAAAGGAAAGATAAAACAAATAGAGGGCAGGTGGTATCAACAATATCTCGAAAACAAATAAGGAGTATGTTTCAAATTTTTATGGGATGAAAGGAGTATAATAAAATGAAAATATAGAAAAAGAAATTTTTATGGGATAACCTACTGCAATAGTAACCTTCATGGTTTCATCTATAGAAATACCAACTTTAGTCTTCCCTCCAATAAACTGCACTTGTCCATTGGGGTCTTTGGAATGGCCATAAAAATATCTAAACAATTTAAGGCCATTAGAACATGGAGAAAAACAAGATGAAATTTAGAAAAAAAATTGTTTCTAACCAATGAACAATTTACCTAGCTAAAAGGAAAACCTAGACAATGAAGGCTACTATCAGGCTAACAAAGCCAAGAAACGTAGTGACTCCCTTTAAGCGTACATATAATAGAAAATATGAACAAATAACAGAGTGTAAGTACATCACCTTCAAAGAAAATCTATTAAAACAAATAACTAAAAAAGAAACGAAATAATTGTGAAACGGAAAATCAAAATAAGAGGTAAAGCAAAGAGGAAGGGGAAGAGAGGAAGGCTAAAAGTCTAGTGCAATGAAGACAAAAACACCATGGCTACCTGAAGGCAAAACTGGTATCTACAGGCTCGTGCTCCGGTATCGCGACCTACGGCGTTTCAGATCTGAAATGATCAACGATCTCCGGTGTCGATTCGTCGATTCCAACCGAGCCCGATTAACCGCCGTGGAGTCCCTCGTCCGTCGATTCACCGCCTGCACCCGTCTAGACCCACTCATCCCGAGTCCGCACTGATCCTCCAAATCAAGGACTTCACATCGTGGAGGACTCTGACGCAGAAGATTTTTTTTCATCGTTAAAACTTAAAAGCAGAAGCTATGGAGCGGTACGAGAAGCGAAAAAAATTAAAGGGATAGGGTAGAGAAAGCGATAGAGAGAAATGGAAAGAGAAACCAGTGATATCATATAATATTGATATATTAGACCGTTTATATCGGAAAGAATGTATCAAGATATATATATATATATATATATAAATCAGAAACATAAACATGTATTTTAGTTTTTTTTTAATTAGTTATGTTTCTAACATTTAATCTATGTATTATTTTTTTTTATATTTTAATATACTCTAACCGTTCTAAAAAGATTTAAATATTTAATTTTCAGTATTTAATTTATAACTTTTTTTATTTAATATATTGATGTAAAAAATTAAATAATTTATACGTAAATGATAATTAATTTTTTTTAGTTTCTAAATATAATTTTTTTATTTTTATTTTTTAACCCTTAATTTTTTTTTTTTAATTTTAACTTTGTACCATCATTTTTAATTTTTTAACCGGTACATAAAACGGCTGAAACGACTGATACTGACCGGTGCGGTTGCTGATGTAACTTTGGTCTAAACGACGCCGTTTCATGGCTGGTATTAAAACGTAACCGAAATATCAGCCGGTATGAAACAATATTTAATACCTTAAAGAGTAGTGATAAGGAGAATATATAAATTAGGTTAGATACAAAATTAAATGTAATTAAATCTATAATAACTACTCATTAAAACTTACCATAATGTGCATTGATTTTTTTAATGGACGTTAAAAATAATAAAAACAAATTAAGATAATCTGCTATTGACGTGACGAGTTATGGTGCGAGTCCGGTTTAAAATATCTCATATTTTATATTATAATAATAGAAATAGATACTAACACACACTCCTTCATAAAAAATTGTTGGGTTCTCTGAACCTGTTGTTTCTACACCTTCTGTGCAAGAAGCTAATTATTTAGGAGTTAATATTTAATGCATTATCGGTGGATTTTTTTTTTTTATCATCATTTTTTTTATAAAAATAATTCTATGAATCCCTCTTATTAAATATTATTTTTATAATAAATTTATGAACCCTTTAATCTATAAAAGAATGATGGTAAAAAAAAAAATTTCATCAGTAATACATCAAATATTAACTCATTCTTTATTCCCTTCTCATCGCTAATGTCAAAAGATTTAATCACTTACTGCTCTTCTCACAATTTTGTTTAATTGTTTAATATGTTCTGTTTTTTTCTTGCTCTATCTATAAAATTACTTACCTTCTACCATAGATTTCTCAACACTTAAATTACTAACACCTCTTCACTTCAGTTTGAAGGGTAATGATCAGCGTCGTTTATGATATTCTATGGACCTTAAAAAAATGGAATCTTACATAAAATGAAAAAATAGTATATTTTTCTTTCAACTTCCATCAATGTTATTAATTATTTAAATTTTTTCTCTTTATAGATCATCCTTTATCACCTATAAATAAAAATAAAAAATAAATCATACAAATCGACTTTTACGAGCATTATGGGATACAAAATCATTAATAATAACATCAACATTAATATTTTCTAATAAATCATTCTCAATTGATAATATTACCAAACCATTCAACATTTATTGCGATATTGATGACCTCAAGTAAGTTTTTATCAACTTTAGCTTTGAAAAGCTTCTTTCAGCTGATACCACAGCTATAGGCACAGTTAAAAAAATTCTATAAGCAATGAAAACATTCGGATAAGAGTAAAGTGCACCGGTGATCTTATAACTTTAATTATCGTTCTATTGAGGTCTCATTTTAAGTTTTCGTTCTCTTTAAGTTCCGTTTTAAAACTTAAGTTGCATCTGTGGTCATTCCGTTCATTTTCTCAGGTAAAGTTAATGGATAGTTGGGGAAAATATTAATTTTAACTACTGAAACTTTCTTAAAAACTCTATTTACATCCTAAGTTTTAAAAATGATAATTTAGTCATCCCTAAATAATTTTAAACTTAACAATTTCACCCTACATTTTTCAAACTTCACCATAATTTCCGGACCACCGCCGGAACACTACCAGACCACCGCCGATCGCCGGATAACCACCGTTGTCGAAAAACGCCAGTCGCCGAAAAATGTCGATCGTCGAAAAACCGTCGTTCGCTAGAAAATGTCGGATCGCCGGAAATACGCCGATTTCCGGAAAATCGCCAGTCGCCGGAAAATTGTCGGATTACCAGAAAATGGCGGATCGACAGAAAAATGCCGTATCGCCGGAAAATCGCCGGTCGCCAAAAAAAACGCTGGTTGCCGAAAAAACGAAGGTCATTGGAAAAATGGCGATGGCCGGAAAAACGCCAATCACCGGAAAATTGTCGGTCGCCGAAAAACTACGAACACTCATTTATTATTTGCATATTCATTTCTCCATTTTCAATATGAAAAAGTTGAAGAAAATAAATCATAGATTAAATGCTCAAAACGAAATGGAGCATTCTTTTTGGGATGGAGAGAGTATTAATTAAATCAACTTTTATCTTGTGAATGTATAGAAACTGGTATAATTACATAAATTTTGGCAGCATTTCATCTTAGTTCTCCATTATATCATTCCTCTGACGTAACGCCTAGAACAGAGATAACGAAGAACATGACGAAATGCATCTAAAATTTATGTAATTCTCATCAGTTCTAATACATAGATAAATATAAAAGTACAATTAACTGATAGTATACTTTTACAAACTGTCCAACCGGACAATCCATGAAAACTCTGTAGAATGTATCATTTTACAACGATATTCCAAATTTTAAAATAAAGTGTAAAATAATTTATTATTACAAGTTTTCATTGACAAGAACTATAGCTTGATTAATCTAACTAAATTAATTAAATAAATAAAGTAGACAAATAAAAAAAATTATAAAAGAGACGCCAATTAATAAGTAGAAACAAATAAAAAATGTGACATTTTTTTACCTGAGAGAAATACAACAAAAGTAGATGATGGATCTTCAACTCAATCTTTCGTCGGATGATAACTTCCTCAAACCGTGACAGATCAGAAGCTTGAAATTTTGAAAACAGTTATAAGGAGATGAAAAAAAATGTAAACGGTTTGAGAAACGAGGGTGGAAATATATATAGAACAGATCTACTGCGGCCTCTTGTGCAGCAAAAGGCCGCAACAAGTGACACAATGGCAGGTGCATGGCAAGCGCGTGGAATACGTGGCCGACGCTACGGCTGCACTGCGCGTTCGGCCGCAGCGAACGAGACGCAGTCAAGCTGCACTGCGCGCGCGTTCGGCCGCAGCGCACGGGACGAGTAGTGCTTAGGATCTCTGCTATCAGTCCACGTGTGCTTCTCCAACCGGCAAGGATAGAGTTTCTCTTTGCGTTTTCACCTGTTTCATCTGTGTTTGCTACCGACTGGAGCCATTTACGGGTTGATTTACTCATCTCCACTCTAATTCCAAATTAATTTTAATCAACTTGTTTGGTATGTTGCTCATAAATACTAGTACTATATAAATTCATTATGGCTGTCAGGAGATGTGTGATAATTGTTGTCACCAGTTAATTAATTAAAGAATTGTTTCTTCAATTAAATTGTACAGGTTGCAGTGTACGTACTAGCTAAAACCAAGGGTACTAGGGGAGTGTGTTGCAGTGTCTTAGTTGTTGTATAGCGATTCAGGTCCATGGTTATCGTGTTTTAGCGGTGCTTGTTCTAATATTTTGCACGAACATTGTATATTTACTTCAATAAAATAATTGTTGTTCGAATACCAAAAAAGAAAGAAAGAAAACTACAGTATGTTCATGCAAATCATGTAAACCATTTTCTGATATTATTACGCTTGTCGCCTTGAGGTATTAGGTTGTAGGCTTCAGGAGAGTCTTTTGACAACTAAGGTCAAGGTCAAGGTAACTCAAAATCTTAAGAAGCAGAACCAAGTCACGAACACTTTCATCTTCGGTTTTAACTTTTAAGTGGAAACTATTATAGCAGCCCAACTCATTCTATTGGCGCCGGCGTAAGGCCCAGAATCCTTTTCTTTTCTTTTCTTTTGGACCAACGTCTCTGTTCAAATAATAAAAGATGCTCTATGCGGAGGAAGAACATGAGAGATGCTACTAACCATGTAATTTAAGATTACATGGTAGGGAAACGGGAAAATTGTCTGAACAAAACTAACAACTTAAACAAAAATATGAGATACCTCAAGTCAATCAAAAGTTGATAAATGATAAATAGGTCGGGTTCAAATCGGACAAAGATGTGATCCTCAAAGCGCTCATGGGCTTGAAGCAGATATTCATGCGTAACATCTCTCGTGTAATATCCAGTCTCCGACCACCTCCGTCAAACTAACTGCATATAACAAGTTACAAAAGACCTGGACCTTACATAAATATCTGGAAGAGCACACCAAACCTCCACACAATCCATAAAAAACCAACTAATTTTCTAACATACCTAAGTCAATTCAGAAAAACAGGTAGTAAGGGAAGACCCCGAACCCACACTACGTGGAACCATTAGCCTCACAGCTCTAGACATGGAGAGCAACCAATGCTCATCCCTGCCATTCCATCTTCTAGCTCCTCTGATTTCTCGATGAAAAGACCAATTCTCGTCCTCAAACTTTGAGCACCAATGCAACCCCTCCCAGTACCAATGTTCCGGCCACGAGGCCATCCAATTGCCTCCGTCCTTAATCCTAAAAAAATTACAATCAGTGGGAATTTTATGGACCCTCCATAAAACACCTCCAAGTTAGTTGCACTAGTGACACAATTCCTTGCAAGCAGAGCCACCCATCAGGTGCAACCTGACATCCTCCGACCATGGCTAGTCCGCCTAAACAACAGTGTGTCTGGACAAACCTTGCCAACAGCAGTCACGACGGAGTCAAGCGGATGAGAGCCCAGTCGACAACCAACCGGAATAGCGACGGTCCAACTTCATGTCGTGGACTCCGGAACCCAACCATCTCCCTTTTTTTTGGCGACAACACCTGAACCACGACCGATTGGCCATAGGAGTGCGCCGGTCAACGCCCATCCCAAAAAATCGGAAGCCTCAACCCGATGTTGGGATGGACAGACCGACTTGAAGTGACAGAAGCAAGCCCATCCGGACGGCGGTGGTACAGAACAGAAGTATACGAACGAAATCGGCGCCCCACCTGCAAGGTCCGAAATCGGTGACCAACGAAGCCCTTTTGCAAATGAGAACGACAATATCGAGAGGAGAAGTCGGATCTACACTAGGCGGCAGTAAAGCCAACCTTCACAGCGGCAAGCGTGAGCTAGCGATGACGGATCAAAAAGGGAGAAACCCTAAGAGAA
>JBBYHH010720345.1:0-17360 GCA_038382905.1 Daphne laureola
TGAATAAAGAATTTTATTATATTTTAATTGAACGGTTGCTAAACAATTCCTTTTCCCAACCAAATACTACTATTGTGTGCATAATCTGTTTTTTTTTTTTTTTTTTTTTGAGGAGAGCAATATCTGTTTATTTTAGCCTAAAAAGCATCTACAAGCTCTGCCCCAAAATCCTCTACTGTCTTGAGTAGTAGTCTCTTGTGAGACCTGTGTGTACCCAGCTTCTTTGAATCCTGCTTTCTCACTAAGCACTTCAAATTCATCAACAAGGTTTTGAAGCCTTGCAACAAACTCAATCAGAAGGGAACTGAAGGTTGCTAGGGTCAGAGAGCTGGCACTTTCGTATACCTTCGATTCTTGCTGCGTAAGCAACGTATGGCTGACGAAAGGCATCTGAGGCCATGAAGGTCTCCTCATTGAGCTGTCCATGGACATGAGCTCTGGTGGAGGGGCGTCGAATTGGCTCTGGGTTCGACCATCCCACATCTCGCTGATGGAGTTAATCACTTTGCTCTCGTCTTCTCTCACTTCTGTAGCGTTCGTGTGTTCATCGAACTCCTTGGTCTGAGGTGGAGGCGCCCAGCTTTCTGAGTTGACGAGCAGGTAAGATTTCTCATCTATCTTCATCTGCAGCTCCTCCGCAGCCATTTGCACTTCTAGGAGTATGTTCCTGGGGCTCAGCTTCTCCATTTTCTCAACTTTATCCCCGAGCTCACGGAGTACCTTGGCTCCCTGGTTACCAACTCTCTGTAGCTCCTCAGCAAAGGCCTTCCTTTTCTCCGGTGGTGCCTGTAAGTATCCATATTCGAGAACTTAGCGAACTCAACCTGAACTTAAATCGAAGGAGCCAAACTAGCCAACCATTTCATGCAATTCTAATAGTACTATAAAAGAAAAACATGAACTGCTTGACAGTCCCAAACAAACTCTTATTCTGAATAAATTAAATCAGGACCATAAGAACCAAATAACTACATTTACGTTTATATGTCCCTAGTTTCTGATATAAATCAATCAATCAACCGAGCCTTAATCCCAACTCGTTGGGGTCGGCTACATGACTCATGCGTCTAGTTTCTGATATATTGCCCCCAGGGCCCCGGTTTATATGTCCCTAGTTTCTGATCTCAGGACATAAAAGCTCTTAGAAGAAAGTTGTTCTAGGGAAACTATACATGTAACAACTGGATTGCACTACCTGTATTTCTGAGAGCATGCATCCATGCATTGCCATGACCATTAATGCACAATGCCTTAGCGCACCGCTTACTTTGACGTAATTCCTCCAAGGATATCGAAATGATCTATAAGGACCATGAGGTGGCTCCCATATGGCGAAATCCAGCTGCAAAACAGACCTAGTCAACCATCTGCTATGCAAAACAGACCTAGTCTAGGTCATATAACTAGAGTGTGTCATAGTATATGAACAACCGACATTTGCTGAATTTGAACGAGAGTTGGAAGACACGGAATGATATTTAAAAGAAATTACCAGGGCATCCTCTTGAGTTGCAGACTGAACAGCTGATCTGTAGCCACTGTAAACCACGTCATCAGATGCTTGGTACACAAGGATTTTAGAAGGTATCCTCTCATATTCGACACATTGCAAATACCCATTTACACAGCCTGTAACAAACATAAATTCAAAATCTTAGCTCAAAAGCAGAATGGCTGCCTTTAACAATAATACGCTTGCGGATGTGGATCGGAAGCAGACCTTCCAAAGAAGAAGCGACGCCCCTGAAGTTCTTAACCACTGATTTGTGAAGATCCTCCCCTGACCATATCGGGTAAATACATATATTTACTCCCAAACATATAACAGCACCGATTCCGATGAGCAGCAATCTATAGACAGCAGTCTCGAAAAACTCTCTTGATGAATTCCCGGAAACCATGACAATGCAGAAGGTCAGCAAGAACACTCGGAAACCATACTCATAAGGCTTCAAGGCAGGGAGCTGTTTGACATAATTCGCCGCAAATGCTAACATACCACACAAAGCAAAGCAAACACATCAATGCTCTCTAAAGTATTTTTTTGAAAGGCAACTAAAGAAACTTTATTAAAGATCCCCAAAAATTACATCGAAGACCCAAAAGAGAAATTTAGGCACAACAGAACAATCCGATATAAAACATCAATAAAATACAGCCCCAATCAAAACTCCAATAATTCCAACACCCCATCATTATGCAAATTACCCTCTAAGATTAAAAATCTATTACTAATTCATACCCAAATGAAGTCTCTTTAATTCTCTACTCAAGGAAAGCCCACCATTTGAATTAGGAGCGAGACCAAAAAAATTCAAAGCTTCATCCAATGAAGGGCACCCATACTTAATTTTTACTCCATTACCAACACCAGCATTGGGACCTCCATTAGAATCATTAAAATCAATGCTCTCTAAAGTCATCATACTCAACTGGTGGGTTGAAACTTGAAACTAAGAATGGTGTTGCAATACATTCAAAACCCTCAGAAAAGACAAAGACACCCACCAGAAAACATGAACCTTTGACCTTTCCCTTCCAATATTTAAATACACTACTTGGCAAAATCCAAAAAGATAAGAGCTTTCTTTATCCTTTTCCTAATCCCAACTCCAATGAACAAACCAAAGCTGAAATTTTGCACATGGAATGCCAACCTGCCACGAAAATACAAACAACAATGATAACTTCTTCAAACTTGCCACACAAAGTGGAGAGCTCAGCAAGCCCTAATGCCAGAGCTCCAGCAGAGAAAGTCCCAAGAGCTCGATTGAACCCTTTGCTAAGCGTTGCACCTGCATGATCCATCCATGAGTGACCCATGTGAAAAAAACAAAAGAACAGAAAAGAATGAATGAGAGTCTTAAACAAAAAGGAATGAAATTAATACCTACGCTGAATTCAAAAACGACAACGACAGTGATGACTGCCCAGATAGCGTACTGATTAATCGGCTTAAGAGGCTCTTTGATGAAGATGACGAGACAAGTGAGTGATAAAGAGAGACCCATTTTCAAGCCGAAAGCCACCTTCCGAGGATCCTTCCGACCCATCTCGTACAAATCGGTGCCCACATTGCGCCAGCAATTGGGGATTGAATCGGAACACAGTACGGATCCAGATTCTCCTTTGGTGGAAGATAGCAACCTCTCTTTACCGCTCTCCGGGAAAATCAGGCTCCTCCTGGCAGCCATTGTTGTTAATAACAACAACTCATGAAGATTCTGAAGAAAATGATGAATTCCCCAATCTTATTTTTGTTCTGGGTAATGATGAATTTCGAATCTTTTTGTTCTGGGTGATGATGGATTTGGGTGTTTAAATAAAAGATTGTGAAGAAATGTTGATCGAGAATGGTGGTTGATGAGGATTGAGATTAATGTGATCGGCTGCTGAACAAAACGAAGAAGAAGAAGAAGAAGAAAACTGTAGCAGATTAAAACGGTGTCGTTTTGTTGTGAGAGGAATGTTAGGTGGCGGGAGGAAAACCCACAAAATTAACCCGGCTGTAAAAATTCAATATTTTCACGCCTCAGGTTTTGAGGACATCTAATTATATTATTTATTACCCCTCAAAATTCCCATACCAATTAAAATTTCATCATAGTAAGAAATTGAAAAAAACAAAAAATGATTCTGTTTTCATTAAAAAAAACATTTTCCGGAGCTATTCAAATTTATTTTTGGCCTTCATTTTTCTCTATATTTTTTTAAACTTAGTGTGTTCGTTTGTGAAAAAAGAAAAAGGGAAAAAAGTCACAAGCTCTTAAAATTGAGATGGAATTTGTGAGAGGAGAAAATTGAAGGAAAATATAAATTTGGCAGTTGGGAAATTATCAACTCACATTCAGCCAGTAAATAAAAATTTAAAGTTCATAATCCATTATTTTAGAATTTGTTACGGTTTTCTTTTCTTTTTAAAGTTTAAGCTACGGAAATTCTTATATTTGCCTAAATAAACTTTGTCACTTAATAGTTTTCTCACATCGTTAAGTTTTTTTTTTCTTTTAATAATATTGGTAGATAATTTGATAGAGGAGGAGAGAATCATGGGTTAATTTTCTTTTCTTTTTTTGTTGCTTTTCATATCAAGATGCAGATGAGGAGGACGAAATATGTTTGTTTGTGGCACACTCGACCAATTACTAGTTAAAATTGAATAAAATTTTAAATTCGATACACATTTTAATTATAACATGAATTATTTAATGTTTAGGATCGACTCAATTTTATCTTAATTATTTTCATTGATTTCAGTGAATAACTCGAGCATGAGTTGAATTCAAATTAAACTCGATTCATCTAAAACTTATCCCTAACTCGTTCATAAAATTTTCAAACTAAACTAAACTATTTTTTCAAACTCCCATATAAATTTTAAATATAACATGAACTATTCAGTGCTCGGTTCAGCTCGATTGGTTCTCATCCTAATTCCTATGAGGTTTATTAAAATAACATACTCCATATTTGGTTATTGCAAAATGGGATAAAGGGTAAAAATGTCATTAGAGTTTGCAAAACTTCTATATTTACCATTGAACTTCATTTTAAATTGAAAGTGTCATCCATGTGTTTGAATTTGGGTTAAAATTGTGAATATTGACTTGATGGTGTCGGTTGATGCTATTTTTTAATACGTTATAAGATGTGGTTTATTGACATGAATTTTGCTGTAAAAACAGAAGGATATTAAGATAAAAACAGAAGGGTCGAGTCTCCTGCTTGATTTACCTCGAAACAATTGCCGACAATGGCGACCAATCGTGACCACCAATTTCACATGGGTAATTTGATTTAGTAATTAGAGTGCTTGAAAGACGATGATTCCAAAAGCCTCCAAACCAGAGCCGATCAAGAGTAACTGAAACATTCTATAAGCACTTAAGGAGTAAAATGACCTCAATACCCTTCAATTTTTACAGCAAAATCCATGTTAACAACTCCAATCTTACCACGTATTGGGTCATTTCAGGAGACCATTAGGATTTTTTTCCTGAGAAATTATTCAAATTTTGAATAAACAGTAAAAGAATATTGGGTTAAAATTACTTTTATGTAACTTTTGCCAACACATAAGACAAATGTTTTTTAAATAAGAACAAAGGGTAAAATAGTAAATTACATGTTGTAAAAATTAGTACCACATGACACTTTCAGTTAGAAATAAAGTTGAATGGAAAATATAGAAATTAGTAACACGAATTAAAAATGGTCCACACGTTCGGATCCGACTGTTTCATCCTTTAACGTTGGTATTCAAAATGATTCACTCAGAACGTTGGAGCCGGAAATTTCCCATTTTTCGTCGATTAAACTCCCTCCTCCTTTGATTCCTTACAATTCTCTGGCTCTTCGTCTTTCCCGCCGGACGCGTTAATTGAGGTTAGTCGGTTCAATCTTCCCCTCTTAGATGATTCTGAATACAATTCGGATTGTTCGATAGTTAACTGAAAATTCGTGGTTGCTTGTTGAATTGATGCATATAGCTTCGATGGTCGGTCTGATTTATGGTAACGTTTGAGCGAATTTTGTGATTTCTGGATTAGGGTTTCGCGAAGCTTTGTTTTTCTTAATTTGGGGTTCTGAGTTTTTGCATCGACGTGATTATTGTCTCTGAGCTTTTTGGTTCCTGTTCGCGTTTGGCCACCACAATGATGATAAAGATAATGGAGCCTGGAGATTTGGATCGCCACTGAAAAGCTGATTGGTTTAGTTGCATAGGGAATTAGGGTTAGGAATAGAGGCACAGTTACCAAGCTTTTTATCGATTATGTTTTCCTGTGTCTTGTTTGTTTTCTGGAAGCTTTAATAATTAGTAAAGCATCAAAGCTATGAGTTCCAACAGAATTTAGAAATTTCTAGTTAAATTTTGCTTCAGGTGTTGCGCTTTTCATCTACTCTTTGTGTTGCTTACTCATGACTACTTAATGTTCTAGGTTTTGTTATGCGGGGAAAATGAAGTGCATGGGAGGGAATTCTCGAGCAAAAGATTTTTCTGGAAAAGACAAAGCGAAATTCGGAGAGAAACAATGGTTGGATTACGTTCTCATTGATGATGACGGTGATCAGCTTGATGATGTGGTTATTATTGATGGCGAGTTTGCTGAAGGAAACCTGGATAATTCTGGTAACTTCAAGGCGGCGGAAAGGTATCCTTCTGAGGGTGTGATTAACATTGATGATGATGAAGACGATAGTGATGGGAACCCAGGAGTTCATAAGAATACTAAACCATGTGGCAATACTTCATCCTCGCAAAGGTGCCCGTCCTCTAACTTCATGTGGAGATCAGTAGGCTTCTACGATGATGACTGTCAAGTCATCCATGAAAAGAAATCTGTTTTCGGTTTCTCAAAGTGCAGGCGAGCTGAACATCGTAAACCTTCCCATGAAAAGGGATATGGTTTCATTCCCGAGTCCATGTCTAGTTCATCTTCTGACTGTGAGGTTATCGAAGCTGAGGACGTTCCTCCGAAATTAGAGAAAACCTTGAAGAGGAGGAAATTTAATGCCACCAGTTCACCAATGGATCAGGAGGATCATAAAGGTGCTTCTGCAACACATTCTGATAAACCTCCAGATATTCATGCTAGAAGTAGAACTGAAGATTGGGGTGAAGGCCCGGTTTGCTCCAATCCGGACGACTCAACTTATTCTGAGACTTGTTCTTCTTCCTCACCAGAAATTAATAACGAGAACATTTTTTATAAAGATGGAGTTTCCTGTACCAGTTCTCATAACGATATTTCATATGGCCAGCCATTTTCTAGAGAAGCAAAGGATCCAATTCTTGAGTCTATTTTCGGCAGAAAACATTTTGGTGCGTCCTCTGAACATCTCTATGGTGATGGTACTATCCATTCTCAGACCGAAACTGTTATGGACAGAGAAAAATTTAAAGAGACAGACGAATACAAGCAAGCAGCTGAAACAGAGTGGGAATCCAGGAAGCGAGCATTGCAACTTCAGGTAAGGCACCATCTAAGTGATTGGTCAAATAGATCGATTGGAGGGTTGTTTTATTAGCTTTTTCTATTTGTTTAAATCATCTTAAGTTGAATGATCTCATATTTCGATGTACCTTTGCTGATATATGCGGCATCAATTGAATGGCATTTGAGGAACCTAAGTCATTAGTTTTCTTTAGCATTCCCAAATTTTAAAACTACAGAACTGATGCTGATTTAAGAATTTTAACCTCACTTCGCTTCCCACTAAGAAAAGTTATTCTTGTCCTATATGCCTATTTCAATTGATTGCCCTCATGTCAACAATATTCTTTCATCTCCGTGTGTAGTTAAATGTTTTTTCTTTTTTGGAATGCAGGGAGTATTTTATAACTACATATTATTGCCTCATAGCTACATATAAGGGCATGCACGATTCTGTTCTTAGAGTTGCTCCGTTCAATTGTAGCTAGCGTGTCTTATATAAAAATCCAGTATTGTTTCAGTCTGAAGTGAAACAACATTGTCTTGTAAGGAATACAATATTTCGGAATAGCATAAACCCTGAACCTTACAGCCAAAGCAATAACAGATGTTTGCTTTTGCCATGTTCGATTAAAAGGGAAAAAATAATGCTGAAATATCTATTCAAAACATGATGGGTTGTTAATTACTTTGATGTCGTGCCACTTGTTGATTTGCTTATGGGATTGATATGTTGGGTAGGGATGGCTATATTTGTGGGAGGTTTTCAATTTACTTGTGGGATTAAAGCTGCTCACTGTAGTTCTTCTCGGGAATCCCCAGAGCAAGGATTTTTATGATGAGCCATATAATTGGCTGCCGCTTTATCACTCAACTAACTTTTCATTGTGAAGTGAAATAGTCAAGTCATTGAACAAATAGCACTGCTTTAAGTGTGAATGTCAACTGAAAACACATTCAGAAAATATGCAAATGGTATAATTTTGTTTTCTATATTCAGGCAGAAGAGGTTCAAAGACTGCGGGAGATAAGAAAAGCTGCACGTCAGGAACTGGAGAAAAGGAGAGATAAAAAGGACAATGAAATAACTGATGAGGAAGTTCATGGTAGTGAAGCAGTTTATAATGGAAATCCCAAAGTTATGGAGACCCCACTTGATTCAATGGGGGATACAAAAAAATGTGGACGAAGGGGTCATCATAGTGTTAGATGTGATGAAAGTGAGACTATCATTGGTCGAGAAAAGCTTAAGGAGTCTGAGGAGTATAAGAAAGCAATGGAAGCTGAATGGATGGCCAGGCAGCAACAGATAATACTTCAGGTGCAGTGGATATTTCTAGCTCTTTCTTCTTTAGTGTACTCTTGCTGTAAAGGCTGTCATAGAGGCATAGTATGTGGTCTGTATCTGTTCACATGAGAGTCTAATCCTAAAGTGTAATATAATTAGTTGCTTTTGGGCTTCTTCTTAGTAGTGTGTACAATAATTTTGTCCTACCTATAACTTCGTCATTTTGTCTTGGACACTAATGTAAGGTTGCATCATACATGTAGGACCTTACTGGTATGACCATAGTTTCTTTTGCTTGCAGGCACAGGAGGCTCAGAGATTGCGGAGGAAAAAGCAAGCTGAGAAACGCATACTGGATATGGAAAGGCGCCAGAAGGAACGCGTGGAAGAAATGAGAGAGATGGAAAAGAAGGTTTGTGTAGTGTCAGTTTAAAGTTTGTGCTGATTCTATTCAGCTGTCATTGATACCCCTGGATAAATATTTCACACCAATTTTCTATAATGTGACACCCAGGACAAGGAAAATATGGACATGAAAGAACAACTCCGGATTGAAGTAAGGAAGAATCTGAGTAATTTGGATTCTCAGTGCAGTGATATGGCATCGCTACTTCGAGGCTTGGGAGTTCATGTCGCTGAAGGGTCAAATTCTTCTAGTCCGGAGGTATGGAACCAAAACGTGTACTGCAGCTTTTGCGTTTTGAGAAAGCTATGTACGACAGCTTTTAGCATTTAGTTGTAGTTGTTTGGTTTAAAAATTCAACCAAAATGCTATAGTTACTTGAAACAGTTATTCCAGAACGGGGACATAAGGAGTGTTAATTCTTCTTTTCTTTTTTCAGGTGCATGCAGCTTATAAACGTGCATTGCTTAAATTTCATCCAGACAGAGCATCAAGAAGTGATATCCGTCAGCAGGTTGAAGCAGAAGAGAAATTTAAGCTCATTTCTCGCATGAAAGACAAGTATTTATCAGCATGAAATGCAGTGCAGCAAGCAACACTTGGTTGGTTATGGTGTTTTTTGCCCCCTTAACCACCAATTCCATGACTAATTCAGTCAATCGCAAAAGGTTAAATTTTTGCCTGCAATTTTATGCTGTTTTTTAGAAGAAAAGGTATCAACCATTGTCAAAGGTAGATTTGTTTATCATTTTGGATATATATTATTGGTAAAGGCTCAATTTCTGAACATCCATTGTAACCTGCATCTTTTGCCATTGATTTTATCCTATTAATTATAATCCCTATTTTAATCTTCGTTGCGATTCTGAAGAACAATAGTGTCACTATTGTCTTTTTGTGCGGTTTTACCTTTCTTTCTTTCCTTTTTTTTTTTTAATCGTCTTTAAGGGATAATTCTTGTGGTCCCTTTTAATTTTATGATTTTTGCACATGGAATCTCTTACTTTTTTAACCCTTTTATTTTAAACATTTTTTCATATTGACTTGTCTTATTTTTTTTTATTACGTAAAGAATCCTTTTGACTTTTTAAAAATGTTCCATATACATCCTAGATGTTTTCTCGTTTTACATAACATTGGGGGTGAGAACGAGCCAAGTCGAGCCTAGAAGGTTTAAGCTTGTTAAGTTTGGGTTCAGTTTGAGTTCGGTTCAAATTCCCTTCGAGTCCAAAATCAAGTTTGAGCTTTGTTCGTCAGAAGCTTGAGCTCGGTTTAAAAGCTCGTAAAGCTCGATAATAAAATTTGGTTAGACTCGTTTCAGTTCGGCTCGAATCGAGTTCGTGAGTTCGAATCGAATTAGTTGAATTAACTTAACGCAAGGGTCAATAAGGCTCAAATGAAATTTTACGTATTGTTCGATAAGGCTTGTGAGTTTATCGAGTTGAACCTTTCAAGCTTGGGTTTGGCTCGTTTATTATATGAGCTTCAAAGTCTGTTCGAGTTTGGGCTTGAAGCTCGTTAAGCTCGGCTCATTAGACTTCTAAGAGTTTGAGCTCGAGCCGGCTCGTTTCATTTCTCATCCTCCTACACACCTCTACAAGAACTAAGTTCAATGATGTATGAATTAATTGAATTTGTTCAACATGCAATTCTTGTATAGTCATTAAAGTGTTATTATTTGTTTTTTATTTCATATAAAGCTCAAACATTACGTTTATTGCAAATCAAAAGTTGTAATTTTCTTACAGCGTTTCCATTTTGTTCCTTTTAGTGTTTTTTCTTTTTCGCTTCTACTAGTTTTTTAGGGAGTTGACTTCCCTGTTCCCATAGAGTCGAGAGAAATGAATTTTTGTTCAACATACAATTTACCCATAATCCTCTCAAATGATTTTAACCAAATCCCACATTTTAAAGATCAAATTCTTTAAAGAATACTATCAATTACTTTTCCTATTCATCTAACCCCAAACACGAGACATGTTACCATTTTAGTTTTCTAAATCATTTCCATTATATTCACTTTTTATCTATAAATAAATAGAAACCCATCACAGAAAACCTTGAGGCCATTTGGAATAGCACTTGGCATGGTCTAAATGGGTAAACGGTAGAGTGGGTCTCTAGCAACCATTTGAGAGTGAGATGCTGAAAACAGGACACAAACAAGTTTTGTATTCCAAAACTTGTAATGCATAATAAAATTCAGTTTTTTTCATCCATTGCTAAGAGAATTTTGCCTAATACCATCTTCTCCCCCAACTACATTTTCAACTCTTGGCTAAAATAAAACCAATCACAAAAATTATTTATTCAAGCAATGAGAGAGACTAATCTAATCTTGCCATGGGTCACTCTCTGCTCTCACTTCTGAAGGCTCTACTACCACTTGACCCTCCTCTGTGGCTTCTTCACCTGCATCACCATCAGAGCCTCCTCCTGTTTCTTCCTCAGACCTACCCCATCTTCCACCAACCGCCATCGCCATCATCTTGTATATTTTGCTACTCAGCTCGGCTGGGCTATCCGGCTATACAACATCATGCATATCAAAACATAAAAGAAGTCGGCATCAGCGAGATGTCTATGAAAGCAGATAAGGATGACAAATGCAGGAGGAAACTCACAGTAAAGCCGCTGGAAATTAGAGCAGTGTCATACAGCAAGTCGATCGCTCTCTTCGCATCACTACTATCCGGAGCGTTCTTGCATGCCGCCTGCCAGTAAACCACACATTGTCAGGAATAATCGGAGACGCACAAGTACTGTATCTTACATCGATAAGATATTATCAGTATCTTACGTTTAAGTCCTTGACGATTGGATGGTCGGGATTGATCTCCAATATCCTCCGCCCCCTCATAAATTCTAAACTTGAGGTATCTCCAAGAGCCTGGGCTTTCATCAGCCTTCATAGTCCACACAAGTTTTCATCAAATTTAGCATTCATAATATGGATATGATACTAACCGCTGCAAATAAAAAGTTTACAAACCAACCTTTCCATGTTGGCAGACCATCCAAATTTGCCAGAAACAAGCACGCAAGGGGACGAGCTTAGTCGCTTCGAGACTTGGACCTTGGCTACCTTTTCACCAAGCTGTTGCTTTATCCAATCACAGAGAAGAGTGTATTCTTGCTTGGTTTCCCTATCCTTAACCTCATCCTCATCTCCTGCCATATTATTTATCCATCAAGGAAATGAGCAACAGAAGCATTGCAAATGACCGACAAATTGCGAAAAGCATTTCATAAAACTAACCAAGCTCCAAGTCTTCCTTGCTTATATCAACAAATGTCTTCTCCTTGTAGGTCTGTAGGTTCTGTATAGCAACCTCATCGATAGGCTCAACTAAATACAAAACCTAATCGCAGAAGGAGAAATGAAACTACGTTAGCGAACATACATGAACCGAAATTAGAATATAGTTGAAACAATCACCATCGCTAATTGCGCAGACAAAAAACAGTTTCTAGGCCGAACACGAGTCAAACCTGATGGATCACAAATGAATGAGCTGAATAGGCGAGAGAGCAAACGTCATCCCCTCAACTAAACTATGAAAGAAATCAAACCACATACTCCCTCAACCCCAAAAGTATAGCAACACTTGTTTTTCAGCATTTAATCTACGATTTCATTTCTATATTGTTTTAAATTATAAATTAAAAAGTATTATACACGATTAAAAAGTTCATGTCTTCAAATTATAAATATATTTTCTGAAAAACAAATCTAGTATATTGAAGTAAAATTGACATCAAAAGTTAAATGTTACATAAACTTTGGGACTGAGGGAGTACATAAGATGGAGGAAAAAACAGCTTTTCTGGAGATGCATCAAGGATGACCATATCAGAAATGGTACATTATACTATTAATTCTCTACCCAAGAACGACCAGCAGTCAACCAATCAAACTCCATCCACCACCATCAAATTAATTAAGACATTTTCCACTCAGAACCATGTCGGCAGTTTTTGAGAACTTCAAAAGGTTCTAACAGTAACTCATTGCGTTGCCATACCTCAATGTCCTTCTGGACGAGCTTCTCCAAGAAAGGGGCTGACTTTGCACTTTTCAAACTGTCAGTTGCAAGATAGTATATTGCGGTTTGCTTCTCTCCCATGTTCTCAACATACTCATCCAAGCTGGTCAATCCATCCTCACTTTTTGATGTGTGGAAACGAAGGAGAGGTGATATACGCTTATGGTTACCAGTGTCTTCAACACATCCTAATTTCAGGAATCTACCAAAGTTCTCCCAGAACTTCTTATAGTCCTGTATGAAAGACAAATTATATTACAAACTACTGAAATGGACTTCTGAAATAACATGCAGGAAGAAAAATAATACTATTACGTATTAAAAGGTACGAACCTCTTTGTTTTCACTTTCAGCAAGGTCCTGGATCATGTCAAATGTTTTCCTGACGAGTCTTTTTTTCATAATTCTTACCTACAACATCGACAAAGAGCAAGATTAATAAAAATTACACGCAAAATGATTGGTGTAGCACCACTATAGAACCCCGGAGCCGAGTCCAAACATTCATAGCCAAATATAACAGCTAACAGAATTTCTACTTACAATTCGGCTTTCTTGCAGAAGTTCACGAGAAACGTTGAGGGGAAGATCATCGGAATCCACCACGCCCTTGACAAAGCTCAAGTATCTTGGGAACTGCAGCAATAAAACATGGTTGGCACAAGGATGATGAGGAATGCTAATTTGACAGTAAATCACAGCCTCAACACAGTTAATAATACAGAGACAGAGAGCTATTTGCCAACCATTACCAGCCAACAGGCAAAAGGGTGAAAACAATACGCACAGGGGAGGAAGGACAAAATGTGTCAAGAAAATATCCACCCAAACCAAAGACAAAAACCCCTATCCCAAATTCCACTCTACAATTTTCTTCTTGGGTTGTATCAAAATGATTGCTCTATTTCATAGAAAAGAAATAAATTATCAATCTACCTAGTTTTTGGGTTCTTGAGCTTTGTGCAATAGATGTTTATGGACCCTTCAGGAGAAAGAGCTAAAAGACATAAGTTCCTCAAACTTTCTGCATATAGAAATGGTTAAGAATTTTTGGGATGCAGGGTGTAGTTACTTTTTAAAGGCTCGATTCTACTTCTTGAATTATTCAAAAAGCTCAATATAAATCAATGAAACGAGGATGTATTTAAGATGTGGATAACATTGGCCGAAAAGCAATTGAGTTCACAAAAAGTGCGGTTATTGGACTAAAGTTACTAGTAATAAATAGCACTCACCAGCTCTCCGTCGAAGTCATCTGAGATAAATACGCGCTTCACATACATACGTATATTCTTTGTCTTTGGATTCATTATATCTTCATTGTTCAAAGGGCCCATACCAGGAATGTATAAAACACTCCTAAACTCCACCTCTCCCTGGACAGAATAAAAAGAAAATATGAATACCACAGTACCGATTCAGCTAACTGTATCAACATCGAGGAGTTATTACCTCTGTGGTGAAGTGAGTGTAGGTCAGCGGATCCAAAAACTCACTAAAAGTCTTCTTGTAGAACTCATTATATTCATCTTTAGCAACATCTTTAGGACTTCGCATCTACAAAAGGCAGGAAGCAGAATAAAAACCATGTTACAAGATGAAAACATATGCACACATCAAAACGACAATCATGATCATGAAAGAGGAAGGCTGACAGCTAACAAGATATTGGGAAGTGAATATGCATTGCGAGACATGGAGTACAAAACTGGACACTGCAGGAAACAACTTACCCATATGGGTTTAGTCTCATTTGCCAATTCCCAGTCCCAGTACTTTTCTGTTTTGGTTGTCTTCTTTTTTTTCTTCTCACCCTAGAAACAAGGGAACAAAGATTAAACCGTTTCCTTCGCGGTTCATAAAAGTGTCTTATAGTCATGTAGAGCATGGTTACCTCTGGTTTTTCTTCTTCTCCTTCCTTTTGTTCTTCCTCCTCCTCCTCCTCCACCTAAACAAAAGTATCAACCTGATCAGAAATAGCGCAAACATATTGAAAAGAAGAGAAAAGGGGGGCAGGGAGTTCTGACTATCTCAATGAACCAGGCCAGTATTAACTAATTAAGAAAACAGATAAACTCACCTCAATTGTCCTGGATTTTTCCTGCCATGTGTAGATTGGGAAAGAAACAAACTGAGAATAGTTCTTCACCAAACTTTGGATTCTGGAAGGCTCTGAAAATTCATACTTGTCATCCGACTGTCAAACAAAAAGGAGCATATGAGAAGCGACCGAGATGTTTACAACAGAACCTGATAGAAATTACTGAGCAAAAAAGGCCCTATAATTGCCGCATAAACTTTGGACTTCGATAGATAGTAAGCAAACACCTACACCCTACTTAAATGACTCCACCAGCAGAACTTCAAAGCATAACCGGGAGCAAACACTCATGGGAGTAAAACAAGCATGTATGGCAGGAAACAACAACAAATCACCCTCCTCCATGAAGTCCAAATATTATAGCAAATCATTTTAGCATAAAGAAAGGAATATGAATTAAACTATGTATGTTACCCTTAAAAATAGAGTAACTTGAGTTCCACGTCGCAATATCTTCTCAGGATCCGTCTCTTCTCTGATCGTATAGGCGCTACTATCGGCCACTGCTTCCCAAACATATTGCTTATCTGACCTTGGGCTCTTTGTGGAGACTACAACCTGCTAGCCCATGTAACAAGAGAAGTATATATGAATCAACTTGAAAGCCACAAGCGAAAGCCAATAGTTGACATGCATATGAATTGATTTTAACCGAACTTCACCTTCTCAGCAACAAGGAAGGCAGAATAGAACCCAACACCGAATTGCCCAATTAATCCGTTATCTGCCCCAAGTTCCTGATTTTCCTGTACATGATAACATAACACAGAACTCAGATTCCAAATAACCAAAATAAGATCATCAACATCCCCATAAATACAGAAACAAAACGAGGTTAGCTAAACAACAAATACCTTCAGAGCCTTGAGGAACTTTGAAGTTCCACTTTGCGCAATAGTGCCGAGACAGTCAATTAGCTCTTCTTTTGTCATCCCAATGCCAGTATCCCTGTCAATTAATAGAATCCAAGTAATATCAAATATATACCAAGTCAATATACTTATGAAAAGATCACAGAAGCGAACACATAAACTGCAGTACGTGATAGTTATAGTCCCATTATCCGGATCAGGTTTAATGCGAATCTCCAGCTCCCCAGCATCTCCAAGCAGAGATGGCTCAGTCACACTTAAGAATCTCAACTTATCCAAAGCGTCACTCGCATTACTGGCACAAAAAGAAGATATATACAACGTTAAGTATAAACTAGAAAAAACCTGCAGCTCATAAAATAGCAAAGCAGATTATTCTCAAAGAAGATATAGAACTTCCAGTTATGTTCATTAACAACAATGATCAGCAAGTAAACTAACCTTACGAGTTCACGCAGGAATACTTCTTTGTGGCTATACAGACTGTGAACTATCAAGTCCAACAAGCGACTGACCTGAAAAGGTTTCCGGCAAATCAAAAAACCAAAACTTTATACTAGTACTAACAAAATTCTTAACAGGCCTGAAATTTCTCAAACAGCCAGCAAAATTTAATGGAACAGGTCAGTGTTATCTATCCTAAAAAACGAAAAATGTCGACTTTTCACCTACAATCCCCTACTACTACACCACCAACCTCTGCTTGGTATTCAAACTTTTCACCGGAAGCCTCCTCCGCCTCCTTCTCGGCAACCGCGGCCGCGCATCGGAAGGCAAACCGATTATCTCTCTTCTCGAGCTTCCAGTTCAATCCACTGCAAGAGAACCCATTTCTGAGACCATTTAGGGGTAGAGATGCACTACGAGGCCACGAGGCCTTGCCGGTGGTTCTGGCAGAAAAGGGTGTCGAAGACGGAAGCGATGTTAAAGATGCGGCGGCAAGACTTCTGCTTAGAACCGGAGCCATAAAACCCAGAAAGTTACAGAGATAAAGTTGAGAGCTTTGGTGGCTTTTGGATTGGAGAAATGAGCAAAAACCCTATGAAGAGGTTTAAGGAGGATATTGGACGATTCTAGAATTTAGGAAGAGAGAAAGCAACAAAGCGCTCTTTGGCTGAACTTGGAACTACATGCTTGGAAATCCTATGGATCAGATTCTGCCATCTCAGCAAACCCCCAATCTCCTCTCCTCGGCAAAAAGCAACACAAAACCATTGAACTTATTCGACTTTCAAAACAATACCAATTTAGACATTACTTCCGATTTTTAATGTTTTTTCACATGGAAGAATAATGAGAATTGAGTTAAAAGTTAAATATAAAGTGTTTCTAAATGATCAGTTAAAAAAACTACATTACAAAAATATCATTGGAAAAGTCAGAGTGTGGTTAGTTTGGGTAAGAGAAAATGACTTGATATTCTTTTAATGTGTGCGTTTTTTGTAATTGAACATCTAGAGGCACTTTAGGTTTAATTGTCCATTCAATCTGTGCCTTTTTTTCATCTAAAACATCATAAAAAATTAGGCACAGTGGCTAAATTGGATCAATTTTAAAATTTTAATGATTTATTCGGTTTTGGATAAAAGTTAAGTGGCAGATTCGTGACAAATTGAAAAGTTCATGAATTTTTTGTGCATTTTTCCTCCTTTTATTTTTCGACCCAAATTACCATTACTTTGAAAAAAGTCATATTTTACCACCCTTCATAGTTT
>JBBYHH010720456.1:0-17358 GCA_038382905.1 Daphne laureola
GAATACCCATTTACCTTCCTCAACCATTCCCGAATGATTGCATCCACTTAATACACATAAAAATGTAACTTGATCAGGTATCAGGCCCATCCTGATCATTGCTTCCAGAAGCTGAACACATTCTCGTCCCATGCTATTTCGAGCATGCCCATTTATGATTGATGTGAAGCAGAAGACATTTGGAGAGGGCACTTCATCAAAAATCTGACGAGCAAGTTCAATATGACCAGATCTTGCATAACCGTCAATTAGCGAACACAAGACTGCTACTTCAGATACCAAACCATATTTTACCGCACAAGTGTGTAGGAGTACACAGCTTGGCGAGCTTGACCAAGCAAACATAGAGACTGCTTTCAGAGTAGTAGAGAAAGTTACCTCATCAAGTCCAATTCCTTCATCAACCATCAAACCAAACAGCTCAACCACATCTTCAGTGTTTCCACAGTGTAACAAGGCTGTCATCAATGAGTTGCAGCACTCCAAAGTCCTAGGAGCATGCTCATACAGCGAAACTGAACTCTCAATATCACAACACTTACCATACATATTGATCAACGCAGATTGGATATGGACACTAAAACAATCAAGACCTGTTTTTGAAACATAACAGTGGATCTGTTTCCCTAATTGGATATCCTCATCTTCACTACAAAAATTCAACAACCCTAGAAATGAATGGACAGAGGGTCTTTTAGCGAACATCTGCATTTTACTAAATAACTGAATGGCATCAACCACGAGGCCATTATTGGCATGTACCGCTACAATCGAATTCCAAGATATTACATCCTCCACCAGCAGCGCTGCAAATGATTTCTGGGCATCAATTAGACTCCCACATGCAGAGTAAAAGTCCACCAATGCGTTTGCGACGAAAACATTAGATTCTACAAAGCCAGAAATAATAGCATGACAGTGCAGTTGACTTCCTTCACGGAGAAACCTCTCCTCACGACAGGCACGGATCAGATAACAATAAGTTTGGCCATTTGGCTGTATTCCATCCCTTTTCAGCCGACAATACAATCTTACAGGTTCATCTATTTTGTTAAGCTCGCATAATCCACGTAATGTCAGATTCCAAGCCTCCAAATTTCGTTCTGGCATTTCTTCAAACAGATTCAACGCGGTGTCTTGGTAACCCAAGTACATGTAAAGGCCAACTAGTGAACTACCAATAAAAACATTCGAATCAAACCCAAGTGAAATCACTCTGCCATGAACTTGAGCTCCTTCAGTTTGCAGCCCAGCGGCGGTGCATACACTTAGAACTGAAGAGAATGTATACGATGTTTCCCTAATACCTTGTAAGACCATTTCTCTGTAAAATTTTAAGGCCACTGTCGGGTAACCGCATCGTCCACTTCCTGATATAAACAAGTTATATGACACAGCATCTCTTTCAAGCATTTGGTCGAACACCCTAAGTGCAGCATCAAGTTGCCCAGATTTTATAAAATTATCGATCAGCCGGTTGTTGCGGTAAATACCCAGTTGCCGGTCGAGGCCGCATAACGAGTTTAGTAAACGGTAAGAAGATAAAGAAACGAAAGCTTTAGAATTGGGAGCCAAGACTGTAGCTTTACGAACTGCGACCAGAAACCTAACGTTTTGCATCTGCTCAGCATTAGGTAGCAAACTCGAGCAACCAAGGAGACGGTCTGATAGGGTTAAGAGCATCAAACTTCACTAAACTATTTGTCTATTGGTCGTGAAAATAATTAGTCTTGCATGCTTAGTTCTGTAACTGTTATTTCGTTGCTTAATTGTCCACAATTAAATTATGATGTTAAAATGGATGGTAATGCAAAACTGGCCACCGAAATTGAAAACAGAAAATGGAAAGATTATGATGTAAAACTCCTCATTAAGA
The DNA here is from genome assembly GCA_038382905.1 of Daphne laureola. Lineage (NCBI taxonomy): Eukaryota > Viridiplantae > Streptophyta > Magnoliopsida > Malvales > Thymelaeaceae > Daphne > Daphne laureola. The sequence continues at coordinate 1,877 of JBBYHH010720456.1, forward strand.
ATTCAAAACTTTACAAAACTCTATTGTTAAAATAGAAAACTTGTATTTTAACACATGAATTTTTTAAAATATTAAAAACAAGATTTTATTTTCTTAGTAACTAATTATACATTCTAATTATTTATAAAAGAAATTAAAAATAAAAATTTAAAAAAAAAATTCATAACTAAACGGATGCTTAAATCCGTTTATTTGTGAATTTTTTTAAAAAAACTTCATATCCAAATTTTTTTTATAAATATTTAATCATATAATTAGTTTTTAAGTGATTGTTCAATAAATAACACACTTGATAGTTTTATTTTATTTATCATTCCTTGCGTGCAGAACACACCACCGCCCAACTATATTGTTGGGGATTAACAATAATGAAAAAGCAGAAGGAGTAGTTGTACATATGAAGCAACCATCGGTTTGTAGAGCCCAACAATCATCTGCAAGATGATTTGCAGAGAAGGAATGTATGGTACTAGAAGGGAGGCATATGATCAGCATGTAGAAGCAACAGCCTGTAAAAGGGAGGCTATAAATTGCATCTGGGCCTCTTCGTTAATCCTTGAAAATGGAGGTAAGTGGACAAAAAGGCACTTGTGACCTCTCTTCTCTGCAAGCCGGAGGGAGTGATAGTACACATAATTGCATACGAAACGCCCCGCATCGTTTGATAAGTTCACATCATATCCTTTCTCCTTTAAACACTCATGGATCTTCTCAACCGAGCAGCAAGTCTAGATGAAAGGCGGGAAATAAATCAGAGCTGCATGTAGCCAAACAAACCTCACTACAATCTGGAAATTGTAACAACAAACTACCTGTCTTCTGTGAGATATTTCTCCATCTTCTTGGACAACAGGAACCCGCTGCAACGAGAATAAATCAAGATAAGCCATTTCAGAAATAGAGATATATTCAAGAGTGTGCTTCTGGCATAAACTCCAAGAGATCAAGCAAAACAAAACAATATTATGAGAGTAAATTGTAGGCTACAGAGTTGCCTTTAAACAACAAGAAGGTTACACAGTCACCATGGCATGGGGCAAAATGAATATTGGAGAGGGACAAAAAATGAATATTGGATACTGTATGCACAAAATGACATCAAATAAGCACATTCTGCTTTTTCTATAATAGTACTGTAAGTCAAACTTTTATCCTTTTATGAGATGAATAATTATGAGGAATGAAGAGGGGAGAAAACAGAAAACAATGGAATCAAAACACCGACCTGAGGTTTCCATCCAAGCTCATCTGGACAGCAAAAAGTGGCTTCATTTACAGCCTGCCGCTCAAGCGCGTAATTCTTCGCCCCAGGATCCACTCCTAAGTGAATCTATGGAAGAAAGAGTTTTGGATAATTGAATTTAGGTCCAAGAATCACCCTATAGGGTCACTATCATATGCTTTGCATCTGAAAAAGACACTTATCCCTGATACCAAATTTGGAAATGCATGAAAGACACAAGAAAAGAAAAGGCAAGATCAATGGGGATACGAAACAAAATGATCTCCGAAATGCCAGTACATACATGACAAAAGAGGAACTAGAAAACAGGGAATTCTAATCTACAAGATCCGTTTTGTGCGGAACTTCGTGCAGGACTCACTGAAAGTGTGACAATGGTACAGTTTGTTTTTTGAATGACACATTTTAAGATATTTATATGTGCCACACAGAGCTGGTACTGTAGATTAGAAAGGCCTAGGATAAACATTTAACAGCAGTATCCTCTCCTAAATCCAGGTACTTTAATTAATTCATCCATACCCATTCTGGAGCAGTAAATAAACCTTGCCTCATAGACAAAAACAACATTTCATTGAGAATCCTTGTGACAGCTACTTACCCAAATGAGTTGGTTATCTGTTGCAGAGTTGCCCGACTCCAAAAGCTTGTAAAGCATCGGAATTGCACCTTCACCTGCAACCTCAAGAACTGTACAAGTTGCTATGGTAACACCAGGAGGCAAGGTTGTGTTGTGAACAGAATTCATCAGTTTATTTACTATTGTCTCGGTTGGATTCTCAGCGACCCCATTGAAATTCTTGAATCCAGTTACATGAAAAGTTAGAGTCTTTGTTCCTTCAGATCCCATCTTTTCCAACTTAAATACACAAACTTTAGGAAAACCCAGCCCTGCACCACATGTCGAAGAAATCAGAATCAAAAACAGTTTCTGGATTTGGGGGTTAGAGGAATCCAGCAGCGTGAATATTGATCAAAGTAGGAGTTGCGGGAGATAGAAGTAATGAATGATGATGGATTGGATGGAGTAGGAGTAGTAGTAGTAGTAATCGGAAGAAGTAGTTGGTGAAACATTACATAACCAGACACAGATAATTTACCTGTGATCGCCGGAGACTGTTGTGTTCTGTTCTGTTGTTCTTCACGCTTTATCTTCCAATCTTGGCTTCCTATATAAAATAAAATAAAATGAAATGAAATGAAATTACGTAAAAGTAGTTAATTCCGTCTTCGTTCGCTCGCCCGGCAGATTTGACTAACAAGGCTTTTTATACCCGCGGCGGGTGTAAAAAGCGCAATAAAGAAGGAAAAAATGATGAAAACTGAAAATAAATTACTAATACTAAGGGTTAAAGTGTATGGTTTGTCTCATAATTTTATTTATTTTAAGAATTTGTTTTACTCAAGTCCTTTATCTTTATTTTTTGTATAATTATAGTATTTTTGTTAATTTCACCGTTAATTTGAATGTTAATTTAACAAAATGATAAAATTACCCTTAATTAATTTGACTGTCAATTTTTCTGATACTACTAAAAAAAGTTCAATTGAATCCTCTAAATTACATTTTACTCAAATAGTTTGGTTCATCTTCTTCAATTCAGTCAAACCCAGAATTAACACAAATCATTTCTAAATCTCCTGTCAGTGAAGATACTGGTGTCTCTTCGTTGTCTCGCCTCTGGAGTCGTTTCAGCTTGAATCATCGGCACCGCCCGCCGCTCATTCAAGAATGATTTCAGAGGACTGTTCTCCTTCGTTATCCTTCCCAGTTCTGACTTCATCGTCGGGCGGTGGTTCCCTCGGGCGGTGGCTCCCAATCTTCACCGGCGTCTCTACGAACTCAACCCGTCAAATCTCAGCACAAACATCTCCGACGCGTCGCTGATTTTCACCGCCGATGAACAACACTGTCACACATTCAAGATCGAACATGTTCCCAGATCTGTAACGATCGTGAAAGCAAGGACCGACTCCGGGAAGCTTTCCTCCTCCACCGCCACTGCCACTGCCTTTCGTTCCTCCTCCACCGTCGCCTTTCACTCCTTCTCTATCCCCGTCCCTTCACCCTCTCGTCAGATCCGCCAAAGCCGGCGACGAAGGATGCTGCTAGGAAGAAGCGGCCGCCAATTTTGAGAGGAGTCGGACGAAGAGAGAGGATAACACTAGTCCAGATTTTCAGTTCACTGCTTGTTTCTCTTTCGTTCAAACTTCAAATCCATATTTGCCCCAAATTGGAATTCGATTAGGGTTTTTTGTGTGTTGGTGTTAGTGGATCTGACCGCGCAACTCAGATTAGTGACGGTCAGTTTATGGGAGGGCATTGGAAGTTGCAGGCGGTGATCGGAAGGAGGTGGGGAGAGGTGGTCGGAGCTCCTCGAACAGATATGTAACGACACAGGGTGAAGAATTGATGATAAGGGTGCAAAAGAGAAAAAACCTTTAGGAACTCCTATGTACATTTATTAAAATTTTAATGACCATAATTTCATTAAACGTGTAATTAAAATATAATTTTTAGGGTATTTGCGTAAAAATATCAAAGCAAACGGAAGAATTAATGTTAAAACTGATGAAAGGATTACAAATTTACTGAAAATCAAAGATAAGGGACTTGAGTAAGATAAATTTTTAAAACATAACTTGAATAGGATAATAAATAAAATTAAGGGACTAACCATGCAGTTTACCCTAATACTAAATGATTGATAAGTGCGGAAAATTGAAACTAAAGTTCTAAAATGACAATGGTAGAGTTAGAAGGATCAAATCAGAAACTGCTATTGTTGTCAATTTATCTAATAGTGCTCTCTAAATTTTTGAATATTAATTCGAACTTTTGTGTGGAGATAATAATTTGACAGATCTATTTTAAGAATATAATCCCTCTCTCCGCAAACAATTGTCTCATTTCTCTTGATAGTTTCTCATGAATGTCTATATATTAAAAATTAAATAATTTATATGTTCATCAAAAATTTTATTAATTATCTTTATTAAAGTTTGAGTCACACATTACACATTAAACCTTAAAAAAACAAAGTTAAATAGGACAATGTTTGGCATACGGAGGAAGTATGATTTTATAAATATTAGAAAAATATTATAAAACAATAATCAGAATGCAAAAAAATAAAATAAATAAATACAGAAGATTGGAAGATAAATTTTTAAAAGCAACAATAAATAAACACTAAGAATATGTGTAAGTTTCTAAAAGTAAAATAAACACTAAGAATATGTCAAGTACTCTCATAAAAAAATTAAAAGGTGTGAAGTACAGGAGAGCTATGACATGGCAAGTGGAAAGCACCACATGCCCTTTTCATCTCTTCTTTCACGTTCCACCAAGAAAACAAAGATTACGAAAAGCGTCACCGTTTGGATCTAGTGGGTGGAAAAAAAGAAGAAGAAAAAAAAAAGATAAAAGAAGACACTATTTATCTACAGTAATTTTCTGTAAATATATAGATGTATAATTTGAAAGCCTGAATTGTAACACCTATAACATTGTTTGATGTTTATGTAGAAGTTAAATAAGAAGAAACTAATACTGCACAATACTCTTTAATGAATTTAGAACATTGGGAAACATATTAAAGGTCTTAAAATAAGAAACCTAGTGTCGTTGTTGCTACTCTCTCGCCTGTTTGGTGCGATCTGGTTTCTATCTCCTTTTATCCCGTCTCTCACACTCCTCTCTCAACACCAAGCCCGTCGCTCTCCCCCTCCTCCATAACCGCATCCGTTTCTCCTCTTGGTTCGCCTCCAACAACAAGGGTTTTATTTGTTGGTTTGATTGGTCTGCGCTCATGTCGTCTCATTCACCATCCATGGCTGCCCTTGAAGCACGTTTAGCCAGCATCGCGCTGTCTACCGATGAAGATGCGGTGGTGGCTACTCCGTTGTCGGCGCTGCATCCGTGCACGGTGGTTGTGATTGCGGGCCAGGTCCTCTTGGCTCGGTCAATCCGGGCTGACTTGCTGGAGAAGTCTTTCCATAGTGCATAGTTGGATATCAGCTACAGGGTGAAGCCTGCTTCGTTGGATCTAAGCTCAAACGTTTTCCTTTTTCAGTTCGTTTCAATGGGACAAGGATGGGGAAGAAGCCACATATATTAGCAACAGTAGCAGAGGCTATTGGTCAGAGTCTCTTCCCCAGCCTGGAGCAGTGATCCCCAGGACCGGATGGGAAGTGGCTCTTGGAACAACCTCTCTCCCATCAGTTATTGGATTTTGATCTTTTTTCTATTCTTTCGTACTTTCGGATTTTATGATTTTATTTTTCTTGCTTTGTACTTGTGTTGTTGAGATGGTGTGTTTTCTTTGGGTTGACGGAACTTCTCTTTTGCTCATCGTCGTCATGGCAAGCTGACGCTTAACTTCTGTGAAGCTAATTTGATGCATTTTGGTCGGCATCGAGAATCTTTATAACCTTGTTATGACATTTTTAGTAGCTTTCAAACCTTCTGATTTTGGTGGAAGTTTATTGCTCGCACTGAGGACACATTTCTTATTGGTTACATGTTATTGGCCTTTAAGGGTAGGTGTTTACTGTGATATTTGTGTTGATGGGATGTTGTGTATTCTCTGCGATTGTGAAACTTCTCTTTTGCGCATTGTCATGACAGGTTGGCGTTTAACTCGTGTGCAACTAATTTGGTGCGCTTCATTGAGGATCTTTATACCTCTAGCATGACACCTTCCGCTGCTCTCAAGCCTTCTGGCTTTGGTGAAAGTTTGGCGATCCCATGAAAGACACTCCTCTCGTTGGTCACCGTTTTTTATCGTTTAGTTATTTTTGTTGGTTTGTCTTGTTGTCCTCTAGTTAGATATTTTGGTTTTGGTGGTCTGTCTATTAAGCTCTCTTTTGTTTTGGCTATGGATATTCTTGATTTATATTATTTTGAATGAAATAATATCAAACCGACTTCATCGGGAAAAAAAAAAAGCAATGGGATACAAGATTTTGTCGTCTACAATTGTTAAAATCATTGAGGATTTTCTGTAGATTTTAAGCCTAAAGAAATTTAATAAACCAGTCCATCACTTTGATCTGTGACCATTGCCAATTGCCATGTAATTCTACTTAGCTTTGTCATGTTGAGTTAAGCCAATACTGCGGAAAGAGTGAAAATAGACTAAGATGAAACACGCCAAAACATTTAAAGTTGATATGAGAATCAAATTTAACGAAAAAAGACTCTTAAGTATTTAACATGATTAGAGGTTTGGGGTTTTTATGGAAGTTGTAAAACAAAAAAAAGACAGGAGAACTATTTAAGTTTTATCCACAAAAAGATACAAAAATGTTTAAAAGATGGGTGTTTTCGGGAACTTGTTAAAGAGTTGGAGGAATAAGCATGAGTTAGTCTACATGAAGAATCACAAATACACACAAATTAAAGAGCTAAAAATATTGTTATTTTGTAAAAAAGAAAAGGAATAACACACACTAAGAACACTAAAAACAAAAAAGGAACTGTTCATTTACTATAGCAGCAATCCTCGACAAATGTAAGTATAGACTAGTTTATCTTCCGACCCACGTTCCGCAGCGGGTAAAACTATAATACGGAGTATTTCAGGTGTGTTTTTTTGTATAACTTTTTTATGTGGAGAGTTAGATAAAATATTTAAAAATTGATGTAATATTTTTGAGATAGAAAATATTGATTCAATTATTTGATGTGTTATTTTTTACAACAAATCAATAACTATTTAAGTTTTACATATGTCCCAAAAGTTTTTTCTTTTTTTACAAATCTCTCTCGATTGTCAAAGCAAATCAATTTTCAATAAGTTGTTGAAAAAAAAAAATACTCTTTGTTGATGAAAGTATTTGATAAAGAAAGCACCCTGATATTCATTTATTTTAATAATATGAAAAGAATTAAGGTGTTGCGGATTTCAAGTTGTGAGTGAAATGTCTTATATTTTTATATTTTCTTCAACATTCTTAAAAAACAAAGACCGAAAAAATACATATAAAAGGAAACTCATCCAATTCAAAGTTAATTATTATCACTCTATCTTTAATCTTGATGATTTTACACTAATTGTGATGTTTCGTTTTGAGTTTAAGTTTTCACCATTCTCTATTTTTGAATCTTAAAAAAAAAATAGATGTGTCATAGTCCATAGAATTTTGGAACCTTTATACTCCTATATCTTGAAAATTTACACTCTTTTACACCGTATTTTTTTTATTACATGCAATCATTTTATTTTTTTATATTTCTCTTTAAATACATATTTTTTTACTTTGACCTCTGCTACTAACCCACCCCACATTAATGGCGGAGCCAGAATTTTTGGTTATGGGACTCAATAATTGACGAAAAATAAAATTAAATGATAACAATAAAAATGTTTGTCAAAAGATTGATATATTACTATAAATTAATATGATATAAAAAATAAGTTTTAAATTTTTAGTTACTGGATTATTTTTTGGATTAAATTAATATAATTTTGTGAATTAGATCAATCAATTAAATCTAATTAAAAAATTTAATTATCAATATATTATTCAAATGAATCTTATGTAATTTTTTTAAACATAAAAAAATAATTATTATTATTATCTCAATTAATATATTAATATCATTATATATTAATTAATTTATAAAAATTTAAGGGGGCTTTAGTATATGTGGCTCCGCCAGTGCCCCACATGATCTCCTTTCCAAACACTACACTTTCTCTCTCTCCCCACAATTACCTACAACTCTTCCCATTTCCCTCTCTTTCTACCCATATTCGTTGAACAATTTTTTCTTCTTCCCTAACCCAAAAATGATGGTGATGAAGAGGCTACTGAAGCAGCTGGATCTACCAGCTCGAGCCGCAAAACCACCTGCCCTCGTTTCTCCGTTTGCGGCATGTCGATGGTGAAGATTTGCTCAGCCTGTGACGCCACCGCATCATTATTCCTCATTTTCAAATTTTAGATTCAAAAGTTTGTTTTGATGGTTTTCCCATTATGAAACTTGCTAATGCTGGTGTCACCGTTGGCAATGCACTAGTCAGCAAGAAGTTCATTGACAGGTTACTGGACCTAAATCTCACCTCGCGCGGGTGGAGGGCAGCGATGTAGAGGTAAACAGAGCATGACGGCACACAAAAGCGAAAATGAAAAGAGGGAAAAGGAATGACATCGTTTTATTAGAAAACGAAAACGACAATATGCGTACTATTCACTTATATGCGTACTATTCACTTACTCTTCATCGATGCTCAACAAATGTATAGATTAATAATAATAATAATAATAATAATAATAATAATAATAATAAGGAGAAAGGTCCGATTTTGTTGGACCCTTTTTATCATTATTTTTAAAATTGGTTCTTTTTTGCCATTACAGTTATAGTTTAGGTCCTTTTTTTTGCCACTGTCGTTAAATTAGTTCCACGTTAAACCCTAAAGTTTATAAAAATCGACAAACTCGCTCACATTCTACAGTTTCGTCCATTTTTACTATAATCTTTGTCGGTTTCTTCTATATTCGTGCTCTGTTTTGTTCTATTCTGCTATTGATATCTGAGTTTTTGAGAAGTTAAATCTATGTCGGGTTAATTTTTTTTGGGATTTAGATTGTAACTTTTACAAATTTAGAGTTAATTGTTTTCATTTTTAGAAGTTAGTGGTCAAATTGAGTATGAAGATATACTTTTTAACGAAATATTCCCTCTGTTAACGGTGTTAGTGGTAAAAAGGGTCCAAAAAGTAAACTTGATGGCAAAAAATGACCAAAGATTAAGTATTGATAATAAAAAAGAACCCACTTTTAAAATAATGACAAAAAAAGTCTAACGAACAAACATTAATGATAAAATAGGACTTTTTCCGTAATAAACCAGCTGAAGTGGATGAGTTTAGTTATCCATCCATATTTCTTTGGCCTAAATGCACCATAAATCTCTCTACTTTCACAACTCGTAGGAGTTAGTTCTTTGACTTTGACTCAATATATTTTAGCCTTTTAACTTTACAAAATGATGCAAGTTACTCCTTTAAGGTTAGCTCCATATCATCTAGTCCTCTAAGTTTGCAAAATCATGTGAGTTGGTTCATTTCTATGACTTTAAGTATTTCTACAAAACCACACCATGTTATTTATCAACTTTCATTTGTATCCAATTCATGGATTGCTTAACTAGATAATTGAGAGATAAAATTATTTTACATAATTAAATCTAAATAAAAAATACATAACAACTGAATAATTTTTACTGTATTTTTTAAATTAAATGCAAATAAAACGTGATTTAATTTACAAAAAAAAAAAAAAAATTGAATCACTATATTTTCATTATATTTTCTCTTTTTCAAAATTTAATTTTTTTGAAAGTTTCATTGCTTGGTCTTTACAACTTTATCTTTTTAAAGAGATCATGAAATAAGAAAGTGGATAAGTTAGAAAATGATTTGATAATAAATGAACAAACTTCATGACCCTGAAAAACACCAATTAAATTATTCTTTTTTAAATATCTTGATTTTGATTGTTAGAATTACTAAGGTAATAAAACTGACGACAAATAGAAAGAAATAAGAGATAAACCTTTGATTCACAATCCTAGACAACAAACCGCAACCGAAGGCTTCAAATCACGAACTCTAGACCACGGTTGTGGCTTCCAATCAACCATTAAAGAGTCATATCATATCACTCTTTGTCTCAGAAAATAAGGTAACAAAACAAATTGGCCCAAAGTTAAACTGGGCTGGACTACTTACCTTCTGTTCCGTTTGCCAAATCATTTCATTTCATCGTTGGGAGCAAAATGCCCCGTGAGAAGGACGACCTCCCGGCGGTTCGTGTCTACACCGTCTGCGATGAGTCCAGGTCTCTTCCCATCCCATTCAATCTCCCAATTTGCGCCAATTTTCCATAGCAAACTGATTAATATTCTCTCATGTCTCTAAGATATTTGATCGTGAGGAACTTACCCGCACTCGGCTGCGGGGATGATTTACTCAATCTGCTTTCCACTCATGGCCACGTTGAAGAGTATGTCTCTTTTCCTTGCTTCCACTTTTATCTATGATTCCAATTTCTATCTCTCTTTTCCTGCTTTAGATGTAAACCAATGGATGCTGAAGACTGTGACCCTTACACTGATGTTTATTGGGTTCAATTTTCTCTTGTCACCAATGCCAGGTAGGTAACTCAGCTTTATTTCTATCTTCATTGCCAAAGTGGTTCACATTTGTCGAGATGCTTCTGAAATGTTTTTGGGTTTTCGTATTTGCTCTCTGAATACCCAAAGTTGCAGTAGTTGGTAATTATGGCTGTTTACATCCTAGGTTTGCTAAGAGAAAGCTGGATGAGTACGTCTTTATGGGGAATAGGTTACAGGTCTCATATGCTCCCCAGTTTGAGACCCTTGATGATACAAAACAGAAGTTAGAAGGCAGGAGAAAGGAAGTCATTGCAAGATTAAATCGTACTTCTCTGGAATTTGCTCACCTTTCTGATTGATTTAGTTTTTCTTAGAGCTTCATGCAGAATGAAGTGCTTCTCCTCACTTGTGCCTCATTTATAGTATTTCCTTCTTTTGTTTGTGTTGTGACATTATTAGCCCAGAGATCTAAAGGTCCCCCAGTTCATAGCCCAGCCGTTTCAAATGACATGCCATTTGTTGCTTGCCCTCGAAATAACCCTCCACAGATAAAGCCAAATCAGGGGTGAGTCCTATCCACTTCATTAAATAGTTCAAATGTTGAGTTGTTGCCTGCTGACAGTGGCTGTTTCCTTACCTTTGCTCCTTTAGGCACAGCGCAGAACAGGCAAGTATTTCTCGTGTCAGTAATGCTCCCATGCCAAAGGTCTCATCGGACAAGGTGCAGTCCTGCTTCTTGACAAAGAGTTCTACTACTCCCTCCGTCCCAAACATGTTGTCACTTTTAGCTTTTTTTTAATAGATTAAGATTCTCTTTGGTCACTAACTCATTTTACATAAATGTCCATCATTACCCTCTTTCAAATCCACTGTCACCCCTCCCGACCCACTTCCTAAACTCTATGAGTGAGTGCATGTGTAAGGGTAAAAGTTGAACTAAAATAAAACATAAGTGTGGAAGGGCCATTTCATTTGGGACAAAAATATTTTGGTGTTGTGACAATACGTTTGGGACGGAGGGAGTATTTCCTTTCCATCGCTTCCTCAAGTGGATGATTGAGTAATTGTTTTTGATACACTGTGTTTGCTGTGCCTCACATGATTGACAACTGATTTATTTCTGTTTCTCCCTTCCTGCTCATTGACTGCAAGATCTGTAGAGGTAGAACACTTTTTTCTTTCTGTGATGGAGTCAAACCCATTGTTGTCTTAGATCAATCAAAACCCTTGCTAAAAGTTTGAGGAAACACTTCCTCATCTACTGCAAATTGTTGTTTTTTTAAAAAAAAAACGTCTAGTTCGTGTTTTATTGGAGGTGGGTTGGGGGCATTACTATTTGTAGTTGGAGTATGCAGAAAGAAGGGAACTTTCTAAAGCTGGTGTACTTCTCTTGTCTTTGGCTTTATGTGCTCGCTGAGTTGGATCCTAGTTCTCATTCGGATTGTAGTATTATCTCTCTGTCCCATCAAAACTGATACATTTGACTAGACACGAAGATTAAGAAATATTGTTGACTAGAGCGTAATAAAGTAAAGTAGGCATATAAGACAAAATAACTTTTTTTAGTGAGAAGAGAAATGAAGGTTAAAAATGTAAAGTTGATGTGAAAAATTTTCTTTTTAGGAAACGTATTAGCTTTCCTGCCATAATCTAAAAATGAAAACGTTTCAATCTTGCTAAGATTAAGGGAGTACTATTTTAGTGAGTAAAACTTGGTAGCTGTTTCTGAAAGCCTTTGTAACTAAACTTTTTTACCAGTGTGTTTGTTTCTTCTTCCTGTTCATTTTACGTTATCAGTTTTATTTTCCCATGGTTGGACAATTCCAGTTGGAGCCAGTTTCATAGTCATCTTTGACACATGCCAGCTCCTTTTTAGCGTTCACATGCCAGCTCCTTTTTACTCCATTTTGCATGACGCAACTGTCTTGGCCTACTATCTAACCGTGCCTGAACCATTGGCAGGATTATTTTGAATCACAATCAATGAATGAGACAGTTCAAATGGTCAGGAATAAGATGAATAAGGTGAATATCTCAGATTCTTAATGGCTTTATGCCTCTCGAAATCATCCAAGTTTATTGTCAAACAGTTTCTTATTGTTTCTTTCTTATTGCGTTAGATTCAAACGCCAAGCGAGCATCTACAAGCTGGACCTGCAGCCAAGAAAGCACGGCCAGACAACAGAAGAAGGATATAAGCATAGAATGCAAATACCACCCAATGTTAAAGATTTCTTGTCAAGAAATTTAGTATTCTATTCACCATTTTTGTTCATTCTGTTGGATCCTTACAAAGCTGTATATATCAACAAGTTATTCAATTGATAACACATTTTAGTTACCAAAGCTGAAGACCTGCACTGTTGATTGGGTATTCCATTTCAACACTCTTCGTCCATTGCCAATTGCATAGGTTTTAAAACTGTGGCACGAATAGATTGAATATATATTTTCATCTGTATAACTTTCAGCAAAACATTTAGGACAAGAACACTTGAACACTTGCAGTTTTGATTAACTGGCAGACGGGACAGACTCCGGCAAAAACATCGCAGTCCCTACACAAGCAAAGATGCCTACAAGGCATTACCAAAATTGAGACCTCCTTCACCTTGCATGCTCTGCACAACATCATGTGTTGCTTCATGTTCCCGTTCTGATTCCATGTAACTGGTTTTGCAGCAGCAGCACCAGGAACAGTCAGATAGTTGTTTGGATTAACATAAGATGCAGTGTCGTCGATTTCACTGTCTCCAAATCCTTCTTTCCCTTGATCAGCACCTTGTGAGACTGCCTGCTCCAGGTTGCTCTTCAACACATTGACCACTGACTCATTGTATTTTGCTCTGCAATGCCAGTTCTGAGCTTCCATGGCCACTTGCTTTATTTGCTCTGCCAGTTCTCTATTCTTGCGGTTCATGTTTTCTATTTCTAGATCCTTCTCTCTGAGCTTCTTGCTGAGGTTTTTCTCGATCAGGCAAAGAAAAGAAGCTGTCTGCCTCTGCTTCAGGTCCTTCGCACCTTTTGCCAAGCGCTCCTCCTGATCAATGGACAGAAGGGCAAGCATCAATTAGAGCCTTTCTAACATTTCATATAGTTATTCTCCAATCATCCAACTTAAGGAAACAACACACCAGCCAAAAAATTGGGCCTCATTGTCCCTGATTTTCCAGTGAGAATAGAACTTACTGAGACAAAATATTCCCAATGTTATGTCTTAACTACAACTATACTCCGAACATGTCAAAATCATATACCTTTTCACCAAACAATGGGGAAGATGAATACCTAAAACAAATGCATTAGGCAACTAAACAGACAAAATCAACAAAGAGAATCTCTGATATCCCTAGTACACTGAAATATCAGAACCTCTGCTCAGTTCAAGTAAGAATACCTGAATTTTAATGTATTGGTTAAATTCTTCCTCCTGTCGATCAAGTTCACTCCTAATATTGTCCCCCAATGACATGAGGATAGATGGAGTCGCTGTCATACTTCCACTAGCGGTAGTCAAAGAAGAGTTGGGACCTTCATCATCGTCATATGAAAGCCTTAATCCAGTCGACACATTGTTAGCATTCTGAATTGTACCAGAACGATCAGTCGGATCCTGACCAATGTTATAGTTCAAGGAATTTTTTTGTTTTTGCAGCCTTTCGATGTCGTCTGTTTCCCTGCCTCTTTTCGCAGGCCGGATCATAGGAATGAACTGCCCATTCCCGATGCATGTAGCAGGTTCAACTGTGCACCCAACTGGCACTGAAACATCAAAAAATATGAAGATCAACCATAGTTGCTATGCACTGATAAGAAGAACCATCAGGAGAAATAAAAACACCAAACTTTATCTTTCTTTTTAGTTTTCCTTGTGAGAGGGATGAGGGCTCAACTTCAAGCAGAAAGGAGCTTACCATTTCCAAATAACTGAAGCTGATTTGATGGATTTGTCTGACAATGGTTCTTACCAGAAAAAGGAAACACGGCATTGCCATCGCTTCCTCCAAACATTTTCCCAGTGTAAAACTTTACTCCTTCAACAATCATTTAAAGGACAAATTAGCAAAGACTACCTTAAAGCAGAAGGTCAAAGTCGGTAAAATCAAAGCAATTTAGGTGACAGTAAAACGGATGATTTTTTTTTTTTTAATTTGCACAAAATATACGTCAACACATGAGTTTCAGCAGCACACCCTCTTTCCCATAACACAATACTACTCCATCTGTCATTGCCCAAATAATTACAATCTAAAAGACCATACACTCTGGATACTTTTGTAGCTACAGAAAGCTCTGGAGGAGTTAGTGTTTCTATGATTGCAGTAGATTCAATTCAATGGCTGTCCTGTCCTGCAGAAAATCATAAATGATGCAATTTGGCCAACTGTAACAGACGTAAAAACGACCCTCATCTTTCTATCGTCCAATATCATATGCTCAAAAGCAACCATGCAAAACAAAGGATACTAACTTGAGTAATAGGGAAAGCAGAACAAGCAGTAACAAAAAGAAAACTTGAGCCCAGTATGATAAACCTAATCGGTTCGGGCAGCAATAACAAAGGCCTAAAACGGAGTTATGCATCAGACAACCCAAAGCATCTCAGGAATAACATTAAAGCACTAAAATAAGAACACAGATTAAATCTGCCTTGCCAAAGGAAAAAAGCTCCGCCAAATATGAAGGAACAACTGGAAACACAAAAATGTAATTGCAAGATAAGTACTAGAAACAATCACAACTCACAAAGCTGTTTCACAAATAAATAAATAAAAGAGGGAAAAGTTATCAACGGAAGTTATGGATAAACAAGAAAAGGAAAATCACAGGGCTTAGATGATCAGAATCTAAGAAAAAGGCAAGCGATTGAACATGATCGGGAGAATAGGAAATAGAACACACAAACAGGCAATGCCCATCATGAAAAAAGAAGATCGCCGCGAAAGCTACCTTACCTGCAAAATCGGGATTCTCCAGAAGCAGTTCCGGGAAAATAAAAACTACCCAGATCCTGAAATCGCATAGAAATCTTTCATCAACCAAGCAGGCAAGCGAAGGGATAGATAATCGCAGAAGAATCCAAAAAAGTCAGGAGAAAAAAACTAAAGA
>JBBYHH010720567.1:0-10600 GCA_038382905.1 Daphne laureola
GGGAGGTTATCAAATACCATGGTTTGCCTAGGAGAATAGTAAGTGATAGGGACTCCAAGTTCCTAAGTCACTTTTGGAGGGTGTTATGGTTTTAGTTAGGAACTAAATTGTTGTTCTCTACTAGTAGTCACCCCCAAATTGATGGTCAAACTGAGGTAACAAATAGGACCTTAATCACTATACTTAGAAGTTTACTTAAGAAGAATCTAAAAGAATGGGAGCAATGCCTACCACATGTAGAACTTGTATACAATAGGAGCTTTCATTCTACTACTTGCTATAGTCATTTTGAAGTAGTTTATGATTTTAAGCCCCTTACCACCTTGGATATGATTGCACTTCCTCTTTCGGATGTAGTTGATGTTGTAGGTGAGAAGAAAGCACAAAATATGAAAGAACTACATGAGAAGGTGCATCATCAAATTGAGAGAAAATGAGGCCTATGCAAGGCATGCCAACAAAGGAAGAAAGCCGATCAAGTTTGAAGAAGGAGATTAGGCCTGGTTGCACTTGAGAAAGGAAAGATTCCATCAAGAAAGGAAGAACAAGCTTATCCTAAGAGGAGATGCCCCCTTTCAGATTATGGGAAAAACTTGGAAAAACTCTTACATCCTTGATCTCCCAGAAGATGGTTCCTATAATGTGCATTGCACTTTTAATGTTTGTGACTTGTACCCTTTTACAGGTGAAGAAGAACATAAACTGAATCCGAGAATAGATTCAATTGAAGAGGGAGGGTTTGATGAGGAGATGACCCCAATGCAAGTCAAGGAACTTCCTAAGAAAGAAAATGGTCCACTTCAAAGTCTAGGAGAACCTCTGACAAGAGTAAAGGCCAGAAAATCAAAGGAGTGTCTCAATGCATTCAGGAAGACTATGGCCGAGAAGGAAGCTCAAGTGGAAGATTCACAAGTCTTGGACCTCAAGTTGGAGATCATGAGAATCAAGTTTGAAGAAGGATGCAAGAAGACCTCACTTGGTGCCATCAACATCTACACCATACTTAGAGAAGAAGGCAGCCTGATCCTGGCTACTAAAGAGCCAGCAAAAGAATGACTTTTCCAAAAAGTTACCAAAAGCATAGCAAAGTGGTACTCTAATGGAAGGGGCACCAAGAGGAGTTGGAAAATATTCACATTGGTCCTTGGCGAGCTTGGAATAGGCTTGAGAGGCATCAATAATGCAAATAGGCCATCCTAGACAATATGACATCATCCTGTCAGCATCTTACAAGACAAGTCCAAATGGTCCCCTACACCCATTTAATGGCGTGTTTCCTCTCTCCCAACACTAAAAAACGGATCCTTCCTCTCTTGATTAGGAGTTTCCCTCACTTAAGAGTATTTTTGTTGTAAGACTTCATTAGCTTCGCTTAATCTAGTTTAGGTGACTTTCAAGGGAGGGATCCCTACAAGAATATTCTCTAGAATATTAGGGGTTTCTACCAAGAGGATGGGGCATCCTTAGTACCTATAAATACCTTCATCTACTTCATTTGTAACCTAGAACGCATTTTATGAAACATTTCTTCAAAGTAAGATAAGTCTTTTAGGGTTCTCACCTCTTCTTCCTCCATTTTAGCCGTTGAGGCTCTCCTTTAAGCTTTGAGAATCATACCTAGGGTTGCCTCACACACCGTTGAGTTGACGTCCTTGGTCCATTCTTCATCACCCGACATTACTTGAAGAAATCTCTATCTCTATAGTTGTATTTCTTCAAGTTAGGCAACATCATTTCTGCCAATTATCAAACCTTATGATCCATGGTAGTACATAGCTAGGAGAGGGTTTTTATCAGACCTGATGGCCGAGGTTGAAGCTTTTACAAAGGCTAAGGAAGCTTTTTCCAAGGTGATGTCCTCTTGAATGGCTCACCTAAAGGCTGTCGAAGATGCCATCTTCAAGCTCAAAGTGGAGAATGAGCTTCTCCACAAGAAGGTTCAAGACTATGAGGTCGACTTTACTAACCTGAAGAACCATACCAAAATTGATATGGACAAACTTCAGGTGAAGAATGATGACCTGCAGGCCAACTTGAAGACGGCCTTTGAGAAGCTTAGTGGGTTTGGCCGAAAGATGATGGAGGTAGTGGTCAGAGCTGTGGGAAAGTTCAATGAAGGCTTTTGCGTTGCTTATAGGAAAATTGTGAATCTGAACACAAGGGTTGATCTCTCGGGTATAAATGCTAAGGAGCGATACTCTATAGACCCTTCTTGGTTTGGCCCAGAATTTCTACAACCCTTGATGCCTTCGTAGCCTGTACTCCCTAATCCTTCTACCTTCCCTTCGGATGAACCTTCTACAGAAAACCCTTCTGATTCTTAGGGATTTGTACATTTTATTTTCAAGTATTTTTTTAATTTTCCTTCGGGCTCCGTTCTTTTGTTACTAGCCTTCGAGCTTAGCTTTTTTTTTACTAGCCTTTGGGCTTAGTTCTTTTGTTACTAGCCTTTGGGCATGATTAATGGAACGGTTTTCCCAGATTTGCACTTGGTTTTTATACAGGTTTGGCCGAAGCTTACATCCTCTTCTGAGTTTGTTATTCAATCCTTTGAAGTATTGGCACTGTACATAAAACTTCTTCAGTGCTTCAGAATGGTATGATCATTCGAGTTCTCTCCATTCGGCGTCTTTGATTCTAATACTCCCTTTCTTTCATTGTTAGTGACATCAAAGGGTCTTTCCCTTGTCTGCCCGACTAGTCCTCCTTCAGGTTTCCTAGAACCTAGCTTTGTTTGCCTCAGGACAAAATCCCCAATGGATATTCCTTTTAGTTTTACCTTGGCATTTATAGACTTGGTTGTTCTTTCTTGGAAAGCTTTTCTCTTGAGTTTAACTTCTTCTCTCTTACCTTCAAGCAGATCCAGATTAGTTCTCAGCCCTCTTTCATTTTCTACTTCTTTAAATGCTTGTGCCCTGAGAGATGAATGAGTTACTGCTATTGGGATTAGTGCTTCAATGTCGTATGTTAATGAAAAAGGGGTTTCCCCAGCTGCCCTTCTAGAGGTGGTCGGTAACTCCAGAGGACATGTGGAAGTTCACCGCGCCATTTTCCTTTGGATTTTCCCAACCTTCTTTTAAAACCTTCTTTGATGGTCTGGTTAGAAACTTCATTTTGACCATTGCTTTGCGGGTGTGCCACCGGGGAAAAATGGAGTTTTATGCCAAACTCTTATACGAACTCTTGGAACCGGGAGTCAGTGAATTGGGATCCATTGTCTACGATGATAACCTTTGGGCAACCGAACCTGCATATGTTTTTTTTTCAAATGAACTTGCATATGTTTTCGACTGTGATACTGGCTAAGGGATTGGCTTATACCCAGTTGGTGAAATAATCAATGACAACTACGCAGTACTTCAAGCCTCTGGGCTTCATAGGCAGTGCTCCAATGAGATCGATCCCCCATACTGCAAATGGGATCAGGTAACCCTCTGAATTAACAAGTTCAGATGATAATCTTTAAATGTGGACGTGTTCTTGGCACCTCCGGTATTTGTTCACTAGTTTCTTGGCGTGCTCTTTTAGGTTCATCCAAAAGTATTATTACCTTAGAATGACTGCTGCTAGTACGTCTGCTTTGATGTGTGAACGACATGTTCCTTCATGTTCTTCGGTGTGAATGTTCTTGGTGTCTTCTTCCCCGATGCACTTTTGGAGAGGGGAGGTGAATCCTCTTCTATACAAATTATCCCCAATGGCAACGAATTTTCTTAACCTTCTTCATATTTTTAAAGCCTCAATTATTTCCTCGGGTAGCGTGCCTTTGCTTAGGAATTTCTAGTAAGGTAGATGCCATCCTGAGGTGATGTTTAGAACTCGGATAGAGTTTATACTTGAATTGATCCTTTCTTCATCGTATTGCTCGAATTTAGATAATGAATCTTCTTCAGAGTTCATGGCCGGAGAGATCTTTTCTATGGGTAGCTGCTCAAATTCTGATGTCAAATTGTTTGCATCTTCCATGTATTTCATCAAGCTTTGTTCTTTGACTTCGTATTCTCTGTTCATTTGCTGAACCAGTAGATTCGAATCACTGCATGCTGTGAGAGACCAAATGCTTGTTCTTTTGGCCAACTCTAGCCCTGATATGAAGGCTTCGTATTCGGCCATGTTGTTGGTAACTGGGAATGCAAATTTGATGGATCTTCTAACTTTCATCACTTCGGGGCCTTGGAGCACTAGTCATGCCGCTTATTTTCAAACCCTGGATGCCCCATCGACGTGTAGAGTTCATACTGGTTCTTTTGTTGCTTCTGAAGTTTGTTCATCCATTTCCAATGGTAGTTCATCTATGAAATCGGCCAGTGCCTGGCCTTTGATGCCTATCCTTGGTTCATACAAGATTTCATATTTTGACAACTCGATACACAATTTGGCCAACCTTCCTGAATGATCTACTTTCCTCAAGATATCCTTAATGGGAAAATTGGTTCAGACTAGGATGGTATACCTGAGGAAGTAAGGTTTCATCTTTTGGGTGGAAAGAATGAGGGCGTAAATTACCTTTTACAGTAGTGGGTAATTAACTTCGGCCTCATGCAAGGACTTGTTGACGTAATACACCGGTCTATGTTACCCTCTGTTGGCTTCTTGGACAAGGACTGAACTTACGGATTTTTCCCCGATGGCTAGATAAACTACTAGGGGCTTTCCCTCGGTAGCTTGTCTTAGGGTCGACATGTCTTTCACATATGTTTTGATGCCTTTCCATGCTTTCTGGCATTCGGGACTCCATACAAAATTGGCCCTCTCAGCTGCCTTTTTCTCCTTTGTCATTTTCTCATCTTTGTTCACCCCGATCCTCCCACGTTCGGCTCCTTCCTTGACGAGTAACTTAAAACAAAGCGTGCACTTGTCCCCATACCTTGATATGAATTTTCTCAGTGCTGTGATTCACTCGAGCAACCTTTGTACAACTTTGATGGAATTTGGGGTTTTTGTATTCATGAGAGCCTTTATCTTGCCTGGGTTCGCATCTAAACCTCACTAGGACACCATGAACCCGAAGAACATGCCTTATTTTATACCGAACACACATTTATCAGGGTTAAGTCTTAAACCGTACCTTTTGAGTCATTTAAAGACTTTCTGAATATCTCGAATCATATCATCTTCCTCATTGCTTTTGATAATGATGCTGTCTACGTATACTTCCAAATTCCTACCGATTTGATCACTGAATACTCGTTCCATGACTCTTTGGTAACTGGCTCCGATGTTCTTGAGCCTGAAGGATATTCGTGTGTAACAGTTTACACCAGAGTTGCTAATAAATTAGGTTTTCTATTTGTCTTCGGGATTAATTCAAATTTTATGGTACCCATTATAGGCATCAAGCAATCTAAGCCTGGCGTGTCTAACTATCGAGTCTACAAGTCTGTCTACCTGTGGCATCGGATACAAGTCCTTCGGGTAAGTGTCATTGAGGTTGGTAAAATCAATGCACGTGTGTAGTTTGTCGCTATCCTCTCGAGATGCAACAACTGGATTACTCAACCATTCGGGATAAGAGACTTCTCTAATGAGACCGACGCCAAGAAGTTTCAAAATATACTCTTTGATGAAGTTTCTTTTGAGAGGAGCATTATTTCGCTTCTTTTGCTTTATTGGTCTTGCATTCGGGTCAACGCAAAGGTTATGTTGAAGTACTTCGGGATCGATCCCAGACATGTCACTCAGAGAATAGGCAAAGAGATCTTTATTCGACTGAAGCAGGCTTACAAGTTTGGGTTTAGTTCCCTCGATAAGGTTACTTGCAATTCATGTGGGTCGCTCTTCTGTAAGCATGACTTCTTCCATTTATAGGTCATCCGTTTCTCCTTCATTCGGGTTCTCGGGCTTTATGTACTTCTGAGAAATGACCATCACGTCTTTTGCTTCCCTCTGATTAACATAAATGGAGGCGTCACCTTCATCGATTTGAACATCATGGTCACATACTTGACATCACTCCTCATATGAATGACTCCTTAAGTTTCTCTGCCAATGATGGAAATGTAGGCTTAGGGCATGTCGATGACCTACCACTTGATTATTACAGTTGTATACATCATTTCTCCTTTAAGACCTGAACCAGTGAACATGGTTGGGAGTTTGATACATCCGAGGACAAGAAGCTCACCCGATCCTACCCCGTATGTGGCGGTCTGTACAGTGTTCAGTCTGCTTGACTTCAGGTTTAGTCCTTTGAATGTTTTAACGAACAACAGATCTGCATTCGAGCCATCATCATAAAAGGACTCTTTTGACGTCGATGGTCCCTACTCTGATAATGATGACCAGTGGATCATAATGCGGGAGCCTTACCTCGGTACCATCGACCCTCTTGACTTTGTTTGATGGCCCACCATAGTTTAAGGAAGCAATCTCTCTAGCTTTCCTTTTTCTCTCGTTGGATCCGAGTGTAGTGGTGATGGTGTTAATTACTCCAGTGGCTTGGTCAGGGGATTTCCTAAATCCCTTTTTATCTGAGTCAGATTCATCATTGTCCACCATTTCCTTGCCTTGAGGTTGTTTCACCCCCTCTCGCGAGGCCATCTTCAAGTACTGCGCCAAAGAGCCTTTTTTAATCAGGTGCTTAATATACCTTTTCAACTGGTAACATTGTTGGGTGCCATGGCCATTTTCCCTTTGGAACTGGCAATACATGGTTTCATTGCGGTTTGCTCCAACCGACATTGCCCTCAGCCAGCTCACATTTTCTTCCTTCTTGAGATCGGCGAGGAGATTGGTTCGATATGTGTTGAGGGGGGTCAGTGATTTGGTCTTCCTGAACCATTTCCTTTGCCCTCCCCAACCTTCTGAATTCCTTGGGTTGGTCGTTTGATTCTCCATCTTGTACTCTCGGGCATCTTTGACCTCGGTTTTGGCCTCTTGCTAGGACAACAGTTCATAGGCTATCATGTGCTCATGGATCACCAAATACATCTCCTCCACTAATGACGGGTTCTTCCCAGACAACTCAAACACCAATCTTGAGTTCAGCAGCAAGGATTTAATGAAAGCCATAATGCGGATGTTATCCGTTAAATTTAAAGCAAGCACGGCTTCCTTGTTGAACCTTTCCACCAACTTTCGAATGCTTTTGTTCGGCTTTTGCTTGATGTCAAACATTTCAACGGCTCATTTTTCTGACCTTTTTCTTTCGATGAAATGGGTAGTGAATTTGGTGGCGAGCTCTCCGAAGGAAGAGATTGAGTCTGGTGGTAGCGCATTGTACTAGATCGAGGCCGACCCTCCGAGGGCTACTTCAAAACATTTACACAAGGCAGCTTCATCCGCTCCTTTTAATTCCATTACGCTCTTATATTTCTTGATGAATACATCCGGATCCCCCAACCCGAGGTAGATCTGTAATAGGTGTGGGAGACAGAAAATTCTTGGCATCGTCCTTTCTCAGATTCGGCAGGCAAATGGTCCTTTTTCGTTTGAGGGACCCCAGGACCTTACTTTAGATGTCCTTCTCGGGTCCCTCTCTACTTCCTCTAGTCTTTTCATCATCTATCTGATGACTTCATCCCTAGGGTCTTCCATGACCAGGTGTTCAGGCCTCGGGGAATGATCTTGGATCCTTCGGGTTCTGGATGATGAGGATCTCCAGCTCTGTCTCTCTCGGGAGTAGTGTTGATGGACTAGTTCCATCCTGGGGGTTCTAGCTCTTTCCCTTTCAGGCTTTTGAGTGTCAGAGTGTCTGTTGTTGGAGTGCGAAGTCGTGGTTCTATTTCGGCGTATGCTCTGCATCTCATCAGCTAAAACCATCATGATCATAGATCAGTGTGCGAAATATACACTTTTCTGCCATGTTTAGAGGATGAAATCCATTAATATTGCTTGCTTTTAATATGAAATGCACACCTTGCTTATGAATTCTGAAGATCTGTAGGTGCGTACATTTGGAGGTGAAAATGAGATCAACGCCCTCAAACATCATGCAAAATGAGAAGGAGATGAAGCTTCAAACAATCTCAGAGGGACCTAATTGCACCAAGATGAAATATGGTGGACTCGAATGCAAGATGGTGCAATTAGGCGTGGAAAATGGTCACGACGCACCAGAAGGGCGCCACCCCTCCAAGCCATGGCGGCATGCACTTGCACCATGGGGTGCAACTTACCTGCACCGTGTCTAGGCTTCAGCGTGCGTCACCCGCGCCTTGGTGGCGTGACTCCCATGCGCCAGAACCACCGGCGCATCCTTCATGCGCCAAGTGGTGCAATGAATAAATCTGGCGCACCCAAGCTGCGCCATATCCAAAAGTGGCACCACTTACCTTTGCCCCATGCAATCTGCTTCTGACACCCACGGGTCTTATCTATTATATCCATTTTAATTAACCCTGAACTACCTATTGTACCTCTACCCCTAATCTACCGAAATCTACCTATTGTACCTATTGTACATTTGGAGGTTAAAATGAGCTCAACGCGCTCAAACATCACGTAAAATGAGAAGAAGATCAAGATTCCAACAATCTCGGAAGGACCTAATTGCACCAAGATGAAAGATGGTGGAATAGAATGCAAGATGGTGTAATTAGGGGGTGCAAAATGGTCACGGTGCACCAGAAAGGTGCCACCCCTCTAAGCCATGGTGGCATGCACTTGCATCATAGGGAATAACTTACCTGCGCCGCACCCAGGCTTCATTGTTCCTCACCCGCGCCTCGGTGGCATGACTCATATGCGCCAGAACCACCGGCACATCCTTCATGCGCTAAGTGGCACACCAGAGTGGTGCCATGAACACATCCGGTGAACCCAACGTGCACCCCAGCCAAAAGTGGCACCACTTACCTCCACCCCGTGCAATCTACTTCTGACACCCATGGGTTTTATATTATTTTATCTATTATATCCATTTTAATTAACCCTGAACTACGTATTGTACCCCTACCTACTTAGTTATAGTTGAAATTAGGTTAAGGGTAGTTTAGGTACTAGTATTTAGTATAAATAGGACTACATCCCTTATTTGTAAATGTACACAATTTTATTAAGGTTTCTCTCCTTAGAGTTTAAACCTTGAAGTTTAAATTAGCTTCTTAAGCTAAGGGCTTAATCTATGGAGAAGCTTTCTATAGGTGAATTCTAACCCTTACTCTTTAATTATTTCTTTTAGTGCTATTATTTTCTAGCATGTCTATACTTTAGAAAATAGTAGAGTATGATAGGACTTGTCTTAGTAGTATCATGCTTAGGTTGTAGTTATTTTTCTCCATGTCGTTTTACGTAGAATTTTGGCTTCGGACACGTGTTATAGTTATCATGCATGCTTGATGATCACTAGCATTTTCATGCAACTTAGGAGTTTGATTGGGAGTCCGAGAGGGCCTTGATCGACTTAGCCCTAACACCAATTGGTAGCCTTGCTTACAACTCGAGAGAACCTAAGTAAGTGTCTATCGGTGAATAGTTAGGCACTATAACGCCTCGGGAAGATCATTCCTGGACCAGGAGAGTGGCCAGGACTTAAACCCTTCTTCTGAGCAGCGGACCGGAGTGCCCGAGAGGGGAGCGGGATGAAGATAGTAACTCACCTCACTAGGTAGTAATTGGAGAATTATTGCATGCTTCCTTGCTTAGATTAATTAAGTGAGTAGGGCAGTTAGGTTCTGATGTGTTGTAGGAACTGGTGGTAGTTAGTAATGTGTAGTGTAACCTTAGGGTACCCTAGAATCCGATCTGAGAGATCCGGACAATCACTGAGAGTCAGAGATGACCTTGGTCATCGGTGAGTGGAATTAGAGATAATCCATGCTTCTAGGACACTTCTATTAGTTGCACATGCATGTTACTTAGGACACACTGTAGTACTATCAGAGCCCATGATTGTCAATCCATAGATGACGCTACTTCTCCCCTCCATGATCCATCACCCTACTATTTACACATTTTCTTGCATAACTCATCATTCATCCATGATTCTGCCTCTCATCACTATCCATGTTGCATTCATGCATTCTCACACATAAGTAGCTTACTATTAATCATAAACGCTTGATTCTCTTGGGTTCGATCCCTCATTTAAATCCACAATACTATGATAAGACTAAGTTAAGACTATTGATGTGTTTATAAATGTATTTGACTGTTAGTGTCTGCATATGCTTCACTTTAGATAAACCACACCAGAGCGTAAAACCTTAGCTGTCATCAAATAAAAGTGATATTTCTTCCTCTGATTCTCTTTTACTCTTCTTTTCTTTGCTACTACTTGTTGCTTTTCTGTGATTTCAACAACTGTAGAAGTGAGTTCTATCCTACGTATTAAGTTTTGCTTGCTTAGGGTTCAAGCTACTTGATTTCATGGTTGTGATGATCTGGATATTGATCCCTAGGGATGTTTTCATGTTAGGAAGTGTTGTTTGTTGATCACCTACACACACCCACATAGTGTTCGATTGAAAGCTCAAGACAGATTTGATCAACACGAACTAGGGAGTCGATTGGCTTATTTTCTACGAGTTAGAGATGGTCATAGAATCTTGTCCGTAGTGAAAGTTTTTCACTCTGAATTACTGAAAAGTGTGTGTACTAGACTTCGAGAGAAGCTAGACCAACTTTATTTAAGATTGTGATTGCTTGTCAGAGAGGAAAG
>JBBYHH010720678.1:0-17354 GCA_038382905.1 Daphne laureola
GAAAAAAAATTTGAGGAATGAGTTTTTTTGGAACAAAACATTTTTAAGAGAAATCTGATTCACCGACCACCACCCAGTTCCACTGACTTCCACTTCCGTAACAGTTTCTTCCGCACCGGGCACCGGAGTGGTGGTGACACTTTAGGTGCTTTGATGGATTTAGGATCCCTCGACCCTGAATGAAGAGTAGGATCAGGCTACCATTTTATCTTTGGAGAGATATGGGTAAAGATTAGTCCCTTATGACTTTTTAGGTGTTCCTCAAGTCGAGGAAGGAAAGGTAGAAGAGCCCCCCTGGGGGGATTGATCATGTAGTGGAGTCCCTTGGAGAGGGTTACTTTGTAGATGTAGGTAAGGATGGAGGATCTAAGTAGAAATATGGATACCCCTCCTAAAAAAAATTGTAAGGACTTTGGAAGATTAATTGGGGAAAATCCTTTTATTATTTTACCGTATCCTTTTACACATAGTATGGTCGTATATCATCTTGGTGATAAAAATAATTAATATCTTTCCTTTGTGATTTTCTAGTTTGAAAAATCCATGTCGTTCTTGACTGTGTACTAAGTAGGGACCTACTCAATTGGGTCGTAATGTACCATG
The DNA here is from genome assembly GCA_038382905.1 of Daphne laureola. Taxonomy (NCBI): domain Eukaryota; kingdom Viridiplantae; phylum Streptophyta; class Magnoliopsida; order Malvales; family Thymelaeaceae; genus Daphne; species Daphne laureola. The sequence goes on from JBBYHH010720678.1 coordinate 604, forward strand.
TCCTAGATTCCTTCTAGATAATTGAGCTTTGAACATTACAATACCACCCACTTGTATTTGTCTAGGTCAAACTCTGGAACTGTGATCAAGATTGGCTTGTTGTTGAAGTGGCTTTAATTTGAGCCTTGCTCCTTCCCTTAGTTCTTTGATCAAGTCTAGGTGTGCTCATAGACCTATTTCATTATAAGGTGCGTTATAGTAAATTTTTTGTACTATTGGGATTTCCACCTCAATGGGTAGTGGGTCATCCATGTCGTTGATGAGGGAGTAAGGCGTTTTGCCCATGGGTCCTCGTACTGTAGTTCTATAATCTCATAGTATGCTTGGTAGCTCTTCAACCAATTTGCCTTTGGCTTTATCAGGTATTTTCTTCAATCCCTCCTTGATTTTTGTATTTGTGACTTTGACCTATCCATTTGACTAGAGGTGGGCCACTGAGGCGTATAGCATCTGGATGCTCATCTTCTTAGCCCATTATTTGACCTTTATAGTGGAAAATTGGGTTCCATTTAAGTGATGATGGCCTTTGGAGACCCGTACCTAGAGACCAGGTTCTGCTAAAGGAATTTTATGAGCTTGGCATAATTAATTGTTGTTAGAGGCTCGACCTCTATCTATTTTGTGAATTAATCAACAATGACGATGCATAACTTGTACTGAATATTTTGGCATTGGTCTAATTAAATCGAGGCCTCATAGGGCAAAAGGAATTGGATATGTCTATCATGTCTTCTTAAGAAGGTATTTGTGGCACTTTTGCACTAGGTCGTGTGTGTCCTTCTTCATCATTGGCCAGTAATACATGTTGACTTTGTTACCTCCAACCATTTGTTTTGATGATTCCAAAACCTTGAGGATCATTTTGTAAAGTTTTGATAAATTCAGTGTCTTTACCAAGATTATTATTTCTTGGTTGTAAAGATCAAAATTATGGGATTATAGTGTAAAGTACTCAAAAGTACAAGAATTCTTGTGTTATAAAATACACAATTGCATATCTCGGCATATACATTATTTAATCTAAATTCTTGATTAATGTGGACTTGTTTCTTAGTCACATTCATAGGATATCGAAAAACAGATGTTGAAGATGAAATAGATGGAAAGAACCAACTGATTACTTCATCAAATCCCGAAGAAATCAGATTGCAAAGAAGCAATCAGCTGAGAAAAAGAAAGAAACCAGAAAAGAGTGTGATGCAGTGCGCATCAACGCGTTAATGGCGAGGTGTTCAAAATGCAAGATTTGAGTTTCACAAGCCTTGAAACATTCAATGATGAAGTCATCCACTACATTGCTGAGCAACATCAATGAGAAAAGAAATTCAAGTTTGAAGCTCTCAAGAAAGATCAATATTGAAGAAGAAAATTCATCAAGTTGCTGAAGTCATTATTCACCAACGCATTGATGGAAGCTGACATAAATCTGAAAGATCTACAATGGCTAGAAATCAATCAATCAATGTTCACAAAGATCCAAAAATGAATGATTTCATATGCAACCGCTATATGAAGATCTAAGACACTCCTGCCCATTTTCATACACTCTGGAGCCTATAAAAGCTGAAGAAGGAGGAAGATAATAGACACAACACACAACGCAAATCTATACATTCTGTGAATACTCTTCATTCTTCTACTCACTCTCACAGACCAATAGACACTCTCAAGCTATCATTCACAAAGCTACAAGCATCCAGAAGATCGTCAGCATTAGCTTTGACAATATCAGAGAGTCTACCATCAAAGAAGCATATTGTTCTACATCTCTTATTGTACAAGGCTTTCTCCTTTGAGCTTATATCGATCAACTTCATTAGTTGGTGGTTATAAACCAGTTATTCATCACTGATTAAGTGAAACTTCCCAAGGAAGAGGAAGGTTGATAGTCCACTCTATCACCGCGTTGATCATAGTTCTATTGTCATCGTTCTAAGTCATGTTAGTCAGGCAATCTTGGTGTAAAGTCTTGTGTGTCGGGCAACCATTGATCAAGTCTTGTGTTTCAGGCATTTTGTAAAGTCTTGTTACTCAGGAAATTGCTAAAGTTCTATTAGTCAGACATTAGGTGTAAAGTCATGTGTGTCAAGCAGCCTTGGTGAAAGTCTTGTGTGTCAGGCAATTTGTATAAGCCTTGTGTGTCAGGTCTCAGCTCTAGTGGAGAAATACTCAAGTGTGTTATGAGGAGAGGACGCATGTCAAGTTGACCGAATCTCTATAAATATTTGTGTCATTCACTCTTCTACACACTCTTATCTGTGTTAACCATCAACGCATCGATATCTTGTTGTTGCAAGTATACTCAACTTTAATCTATCAACGTGTTCATCTAAGGGTTTTGGTTACAAAGTCAAAAGGTTTCAAACTTGTTTTAAGATCAATTCACCTCCCTCTTGACCATATCTAGGTCTATAACACCCTTGTCGGAGGGGATGTTTCTGTGTTAAGAAAAAGATGATTGCACTGAGAATGAAGGATATGCTGGTTTTTTTCTGATCTAATGTGAGTTCCACATACTTCGAAGTAAATTTCATCAAGTAATCGTTTGGACTCCTCGATTTTATCATGTTGAGGCATCGTTGAAGTGGCAAGGAGTACTCCCGTCACCATAGAGTTTCGTCTATGACCACGTTTTTTGTTACGGTGGTTCTAATCTTTTTTTTGTTCCACGGGTATGCCATCAGTTTGACCCGTCTCCAAGTATTTGATCACGGTTGCCTCCAATAATATTGTTGTGGTCCAATGATAGGATTTATATGATATATTGAGGGTTTTTCTAATGTTTCCAGCGGTGAATCCACTTTGCCCTTTGATAGCTTGTCTTCCCTCGTGTTTTGCTCCTTTGAGATTTTGTTGATGTTGAGTGTTTCGAACTACTTCTGGAGATCCTTGACTAAATTCAGGTATTTGGATAGTGTTGGATCTTTGCATTCAGAAGTACTTGGTACTAGACTAACAATCAACTGGGAGTCACTGTGGACTATTAGTCATGGAAGACTGGCTTTGAGAGCCATTTTGAGGCCTGAGATAAATGCCTTGTATTCTACCACGTTCTTGGTGACTGGTAACTGGAAAGTGACTTGAAGGTGTGTTTCCATTCCGTGTGGACCTTGTAGGTATATCCCGCTTTCAGATCATTCAGTCCCCGAGGCATCATCTATGAACATGTTCCACTCAGACGGAATTGGTTCCGCTGGTGGTAATCGAGACCCTACTCGAGAGGGTAAATTGATAGCTTCACCATAAAGTCTAAAAGCGCCTGAGCCTTAATGGCCTTTTAAGGCTTAAATTTGATCTCGTACTCACTGAGTTCAACGCAGCATTTTTCCAGTCTTCCAGAATGTTCCGGTCATTTCAAAATATCTTTGATTTGTAGGTTTGTTCTAACATTGATTATATATGCTTGGAAGTATGGTCATAGTTTTCTGGCCACAACGATGAGTGCCTAGATTGTCTTTTATAGAGGTGGGTAATAACATTCTGCCCCTCGTAGAGTGTGCCTTGAATAGTACATCGACCATTGTCATTTTTTTCCTTCACGAGGACGAATGATATAGTGTTGTTTGAAGTTTCCAAGTATATAACTAATTCGTCACCCATTTGAGGGAATTTGAGAGTTGGTAACTCTTGCAGCTGATTCTTGATTGCATCGAATGGAGTCTGACATTCTGGTGTCCACTTGAATGCTTTCTTCATTCGAAGTTGCTCGAATAAAGGTTTCCACTTGTCTCTCAACTTTGATATGAACCTATTGAGGGCTACCAGCATGCCCATCAATTGTTGGATTTCTTTAATGGTCTTAGGAGGTGGCATGTCTCTGTTGCCGCAATTTTCTTTAAGTTGGCATCAATTCCTCTTTCAAAAATCATGTATCCGAGAAATTTTCCAGCTCCAATGGTGAACACTTCGATGGGTTTAGCCTCATGTTGTATCGTTCCAAAGAATGGAATGTCTCTTAGAGGTCTCTCTAGTGCGCCTAAAAGCTCATACTTTTGACGATAACATCGTCTATGTAGGCTTTGAAGTTATGCCCAATTTGACGAGCAAAAAATTTGTTCATGAGTGCCTGATAAGTGGATCCGACATTTTTAACCCCAAAGGGCATCTAGACATAATAGTAGCATCATCATTAGTCATAAATGTTATCTTTATTGCGTCCTCGTGGTCCAAATAGATTTGGTGGTACCCACTTTTGGGATCTATAAAGGACAAGTACTTGTGCTTTGAGGTTGCATCGATGAGTTGTTTGATCGATAAGGGTCCTTTGGGCAATGTTTGTTAAGACTCATAAAGTCAACGCATGCATATACTCAAGTCACCATTTGCTTTGTCAGCAAGAACTATGTTAGCGAGTCACTCCGAGTATTGAACTTTCTTTATTATATTGGCTTTGAGGAATATTTAACCTCCTATTTTACAAATTTCTTACGATCTGGGGCCATGCCCCTCTTCTTCTTACGATCAACGCTGGCGTTCAGCGTGGCCACGTAATTGGTCCATGTTGGCATCTCCCCTCAGGAAGAATGAGTGAGTACAAGAGTTTTGATTCACTTGGAAGCCTATGGATTGAAGATATTTGGTAAGATTACTATACACACATGCATATATCATTTTAGAGAGTGAAAAGCTTAGGGGGAGATCCTTTGTTTACTTTGAGCACAAAATTCTAAAACCTATTTGATTATTGATATATTTAAAGATGTGTGGTTTTGGATGCTGATTTGACTTACGTGGGCATCGGTAATTTGGTTGATTTATTTGTTTAGTTTAAGATTACATGTAGTTAAAATTATTAGGGACTAATAATTATTTGAGTTTTACGATATTCATAATAAAGTGCATATATATATATATATATTCACTCTCAAATTTACATATATTATAAACTCAGTTAGTTGTTATGTTGATATTATTTTGCACAAATTTTTTATAGGAGTCTACTTGGACAGAAAAACTAAATTAACAAGAAGTGGAAAGATTGACTCAAATTGTACTGGAAGATGAGGGGTGGAGGTCAACTTGACACAAAGTAGATTTTTTAGACCAAAGTAAATAACTTCACATGGGCAGCACAGAGGAGTGATTGCGCATCATTCTACAGATTTGTCACTTTTGGGAAGACAACGCACGCATAGCATAATCGGGAGAAATTTTGCATCAAATTGGAATTTTTCATCCCAAATTTCTCACTGTTTTTCACCCGAATTTCATCATTCTTTTTATTGTTAACTAATTCTAATATCCGGTTATGTCACAGATTAAAAAAGTTTATATTTAATAAAATTATTAATGTATTAAATAATAATTTTTTAATGTAATAAATTTATAAAAAAATACTTCATTTTTAATATTTTTTTGTTAAGCTTATTATTGGACTATTTAAATATCCGACCACGTCACGGGTTCAATGATATATTAATTAATTAAATACTCCCTTCATCCTCCATTAATTATATCATTTGACTTTACTGTTTCAATATTCAATATTTGACTCAATTTTTAATAAAGATAAACAGTATAAAAAAATTAAGAAAAAATATATTTATAAAATTTGGATATCAAACTATGGTTCTCATATGAATTTTCTAATTTTCAATATCTAAAAATATATGAAAATAAATCATACATTAAATACAGTGAAACTGTCAAAATAAATGATACAATCTTTTGAAGATGGAGGGAGTATATTAATATATACTAATAATATTATGTTCATGTGAACTATACTTTGTTTATTATCCAAAAAAACGAATGTAAAATATAATAAATGACGAAAGTACATGAAATAATAAAGAAATGTCTCAACCTAAATTGGTTTAATATATGTTTAGCTAGTTTATCCGTCGATGACAGATGATCAATCTAATTATCGTCACGCATTAGCGTTTTCATAATATATGTTGATAATTAATCAGTTAAAAGATGTTCAGTATATTACACAAAAATGGTTTTGATCTCACTTCAAAATGAATCTTAATTAGTGCCGGATTTAGAGATTTTGTAAACTTCAGTGATAAATTTACATTTTTCTCTAAATTTTATGTGACCGATTGAGTAAAATAGAAGAATAATTGATTATAATGAAATAAAATAAGTAAAAGTGTTAGTAAATATAGCATCTATTTAGAATTATTGAAAAGCTAAACGTACTATTTCTATATTTCACCAAATAATTAAACTGTAGGATGGACATTAATTAAATGTGGATATAATATTTTATGGAGTACATTTTACAAAAGTACTCCCAAGTGAATATTACATGAAAAATGAGATAAAAATGAAAATAAAGTGATAATAGTTTGATATTTTTGGTAAATATTCTATTAAATAAAGTCAACAATTTATCTAGATAATCCACAAAAAAAAAAAAGAAAATATCAATTGTTTTATAGGTGAATAAAGTAATTAATTTTTACACAATGAAAGAGGTATATTTTAATGTAATTTAAGTATTAACAAATTGATCCATCTAATTTTTTTCTAATCATTTTTTATAGCCTACGTACATTATTTCATTATCAAGTCTCTACCTCATGGAATCAAATAGTACTAGAACTTAGATCTCGTTCTCACCTTACTAAATCTTCAGAAAATACATCTTCGATTGCCTGAGTAATGGACGATAAAAAATCACTATCATCATCGTCATCGCCTTTCAAAACCTACACAAAAGTCATTAGCACTATTACGCAATTCCTTCCCTTAAAACTTGTCTCCTCGTCGTCCAACTTCACCTAGATCATCCGAGACGTCTCCATCGCTCATTCTTGTCCAAAATCATCGTCATTGTTGGCCCCAACGGCACAAGAAAGTCCATTCTCCTTAACAGACTCGTTGTCTCAACCTCCTTGCCTACTACATGTACCCTCTTTCTCAACTCCTTCTTAATCAACCCATTTATTTTCGAGTTCAATGAAATCATCCACAATAATATAATGTTTTGATTCAACATGTAAAAGAAACAAACTAACGTCGGGAAGGAATGTACGTACTATTGGCTCATAGTTATTTATGATCAATAACTCTTTGATCTTTGGCTGCTGCTGAATAATTATATTTATGCTTAATAAAAAACATCATAATTACTCATAAAAAAAAGACACTACAACATAATCTCAAGATTTATCTAGTGTAATGTTGCTCATCATCATATCTCTCGCCTTCTCATTACATTTATTTATTTAAAAATAACATAATCGTATTCACATACAAGTATCGTGAGAAATGAAGAAAAATGAAACAATTGATTGATGTTGAGATGATATTGAATGGATGCATCATGTATGTAGTGTAGTTAGTAGAGATGGATCGCTGGTATGATTTCTGGGTGAATCCTACAATAGATCATAAAATCAGATATAGATGATCGAGATTACAGGAAATTGAAGAAGAAAAGTGAAGATAAGGTTAAAAGAAGTACGCACTCTCGTATTTTCAACTGATTGTTGACAATGAAAATGATTCAAAGCAGTGACAATGAGTTCTGCCATTTCTTGTAATACATAATTTAAGATAGAGTTATTGAAAAAATGAAATTGAGATGAGATTAGTAATGAGTGAGAATTGATTCTTTTATTGTCTCCTGAGATACTCTTGTTCATCGATGGAACTGATCGGTTTGAATGGAACCAACTGTGATGGGGGCCTTCTGCTGTAGACGGTGAATGACAAACTGGACTGCGGCTTTTGTGCATCTATGCAACCGCGTGTGGAGACAAAGAGAAAGAAATGGAAGAGAATGAGATGAAATGGATAAGAATGGTGAAATGGAAAAGAGATGAAGTACACATGTTATTTATATAGGGTGTTGGAATGCTGAAATAGAAATTGATTGTGATTGATTGTGATTGTGATTTTATTATTATAATTTTATTAATTAGGGTGTGATTTATTATCATTTAATGTGATCTTATTATCTTAATTTTAGTAATCGTGAAGTTAAAAATGAGATAATTAATGCAATATTTAATGTAGATTGATTGTGATTTATGATTAATTATAATTTTGATCTTGTTACCATAGTTTCATTAATTAGTGATGTAATCCTCATAATTAAAGTAATTAGACATTATAAATTGATTTAGGCGTGTAATTCCAAAAATTAAGCAAATCAGTAATTAAATATCGATGTCATTAACTATCACATTTAATGCTCGATAATAATAAACTGCGGATTTGATGTGACGTCTACATGGATCTTAGGTGTCTTCACCACAATACAACATTTAACTTGACTGTTTTTTGTAATTCTTCGCTATTAGTATTTAATATTATATGTTAGATTAGTTTAATTATATTTAGTGGTTAGTTTTCTCATTACTTTTTAAAATTATTTTGTGAAGGTTAACTGTAAAGTTTGACATCTTAATTCTACATATTATTATTCGATGATGCATTTTTAATTTCTCGGATTGTTAATACATTGTTTTTTTGTGCACGAAATATTTATTTTATATTTTTGCTTGATATAAAAAAATATTATTAAATCACATGATAATTAAACTAGATATTAGTATAAAGCGATGACTTGTCAGAGATCTAGAAAGAAGATAAATCACCTAAAACAATTACAGATGAGCGATTACTTTTCTTTAATTACCTACTAGGTGGAGGGCAAAGTGCACTTGTTGACACCCAAATGTGATTTTTCTTTATTACTTAAAAAAAAAAGATATGGAAAGCAAGCATGCTCTGCCAATCACTCAATCTTCTGCATCTCCTTCACGCCACTGCCCATGTTTATCAATCTTCACCCATGCCCCTGTACCCAGATATCATCATCAACTCACCATTGAGAAAAAAGAGAGTTGCAATCCATAAAAGAAAAAACAGCAACAATAGAAACAGGGGTCGAAGTTTTAAAGGCTATAATTCAAAAACAGAAAGAGCTGGCACTGACAGCAGTGACGGACTTAAATTTTTTGATATGTAGATGCATAATTTATTTAAAATTCAATTTATCAAGAATTTTTTTAAACAAATATGATTTCCAAGACATCATTTTATATATTCATAGTGACCTTGATTTTAATACTATAAAAAATACTCTAATAACAAGTAATAACTATAAAAAGAAATATGAGAGGAGAGGGGAGTGCTACAATGGCTCCGTTTAGCAATAGATTTTTAAAAATAATTTTTGTTTTTTTATTTTTAAAAAAATTATTTACAGGTAGAGTTTAGTGTTTAAGTGTAGCTATTCGATCTTAATCATTAAAAAAATATTCAAAATAAAATAATTATTACCAAACGGAGCCAATAAATAATATTTAATCATATTTCAGGTGTAAAGCCATATGTTAAATAAATTTGAAAGTGTAATAGCTTTTTGAAGTAACATGAATTAAATAATGAGTTGTTTTAACTATATTTCTTATGTTTAAATATTATGATAGGATATTCCGGTTTTAGAAAATGCTAAGGGTTCATTTAATTTAATTGTGAAAAAAAATTCTAGTTTTTATTTTTAATTTTTTTTTTATAAATATTTGATTATATAACTAATTTTTAAATGATGAAAAATATTATTTTTTAAATATTGAAAAACTCTAATGTTAAATTAGGAATCTTATTTAAAAGTTCTCTAATTTAATATTAAAAAAATTCTAAAATTTATTATCAAACATTTATAAAAAAAAAAAATAGAAATAAAAACTTAAAAAACAATTCACAATTAAACGGGTTCTAACACTCAAAAGCATTTTTTTATTTAATAATGGCTGCCATCCATCTCTACAGCCACCGCCGGTTTGCCTCCTGCCATTTCCGACGCCGGGGAGCTTCGTTTAGCCGCCGCTTGGGAAATGGTCCGCCACAGCCGGAGATTGTTCGTACGCCTCCGGTTCGCTTTCTTCTCCTGTCTGCTGCTTCTTTTAGATCTAGGTAATATCCTTTCTCCCACTTGCTCTTTTATTCCTTTTCTGTTTTAGGTACTAACATTTGTATGCTTGCAGGTAGAACACTCAACAACTTTAAAACGTGACAGTTTAGGCACTGATCTAAACTATTTGTCATTTAGCTCCTTTTTTTTTTTACTCGTTCTTTTTATAATTATGATAATTCACATTTTCTTTTAATTTCATTTATTTTATTTTATTTTATTTATTAAGTGTGTATTTATTCTTAGTTGCTTTCTTTTCTTATTTCTTTTATTTGTTGATTTGTGTTAATCACTTGATAGATTATTAGTCTAATTTTCTTTCCCTCAATGTAAAAAAATCTTGTGTACTTATGTCTATAAATTCATTTTCTCTTATTATTTTTTCTCATATTTTATTTTATTTTGGATTTTCTCATGATTATTTTCATTAGTTTTATTATTTTGAAAATCAAGCAAAAAGGTATGATAATCACGTGGTACCAATTTTTGGACGTTCGAAAATTTAAATTTTTGTGCGCAACTGATAAACGAATCTAGATTTCGTAGATCAATTATCAGGTTTCCAATCAACCTAAGAAAAATGATTGTTGGCAACATCAAATTTTTTGTTGCTACAACACCCATAGTCACTTAACTTTAATTCTTGCATTGTCGTAGTCCCATTTTAAGATTTTATTCCATTAAGATCATGTTTTAGAACTTTTTCTTTATCTATGGTCCTTTTCTAAATTTTTGACAAATCTATCCTTTTAAATAAATGGTACAATAACATGTTTGAGAGTACAAATTGTATGAAAAATTAGAGTATCAATCTGCAGGTCAAGTAGATCAGTAATTATTCTCTTTTACAATTGAGTAATGTTAATTAGTTTTCACAAACAATAAATCCATCAACCATCTCTTTTATTTCCATAATTCATACACTAGGCCAAATCTTGGACTCTGCATTTTGTTTATTTTTTACTGTTAAAAAATACAAAAAAATTGTTGGTATATTGTTTATACTTTTAATCTATATTATGTATTTTTTAATTAATTAATTAATTTATTTATTATTATATTATATTGTAACCATGATTAGTTATAAATAGAATACTAAATTTATTAGAGTCAGATGGATAATCATCTTTTGTGATGATTATTTCATAAAATGATGAGAAATGACCATTATTAATTAAATAATTTATGTTTGTATTTCATTTATATAAAATTTATCAACATAAAAGATAAATAATTAATTAATTACGTAATAGGTGGTCACATTTGTAAAGGTTAGATGTGATAAAATAAGCTAGACACAAAAATATCTATATTTAATGTCAATTACTTTTATCATTTAAAAGAAAATTATTAGTGATTGAATTAATGGTCACAAGTATTTGATATATCAGCTACAATTACACTTTCTTATAAAAGATTTATGATTTATCTTTTGTAAAGGGATAAAATTTGGACACATATTTTCTGTGATGCCATTACCTATGATAAGATTGTGACGATTTCAATGATTGTCATAATTTCTTTTAAGATGAAATATGTATTTTATGATGACGATACACATTATAATAAAAAATCCTTTTTTTTATAGTGAAAATCTTTGTGGATTCGATCAAATCATTGATTTACTACTTGTTTCAGAGCCGTCTACTTACAATGTTACCTTACGATTAATGAAGTATCTTTATAAAAAAACAACATAATATAATATGTTTTTCCAGAATGTGGTAGAAATTTAACATTAAAAAAAAAAATACGGGTATTAATGGCAATTGGAGACGATTTTTTCGGTGATTCATTTGAAATTTAGTAAAACCATTTATTTAAATTTGGTAGAGATTGACTAACTATTTTTACGTAAAAATAGATGTTAATATTTTAGAATATTTTTACGTAAATATATTAATGGAAATTGGAGTACTTTTTTCAACAATGTGTTTAGAATTTAATGCTTCATCCGTCCTAAATTAATTGGTCCATTTGACTTTTATATTTCAAAATTTAATATTTGATCCAAAATTTCATAAAGATAAATAATAAAAAAAATTCCCGAAAAAATATACTTAAAAAAAATATATTGCAAATTATGATTGACATTTATATTTTTTTAACTTTAAATATCTAAACATATATGAAAAAAAATTATAGATTAAATACTGTGAAATAGTAAAATGAAATAGTTCAATTATTTCGGGACATGGGGAGTATAAGAAATACATTGTATATTAGTGCGATTAAGAAAGATAACTTTGGTGATTTTTTTGAATTATATTTGGTAAAATGGTTAATATAAATTGGTAGAGAGAGATTGTGACTAATTGTTTTTAACAAAAATAGACATAATATTTTTATTTTTATTTTGGTAATTCTAGCAAGGGGGAGAAAGGATATAAGTTGGCAAAGATGATGACGGTAATTCTGGTAAATCCTTAGAAATTTGGTAAAATTGATGCTATAAGTTGGTAAAGATGATGACTAATTGTTTTTAACAAAAATTGATGTTATAATTCTGGTAAATCCTTATAGTATTATATAATATATAATATAAGAATCCGTAGGTAATGCATATAAGAAATACATGGTACCAATTAATGGCGATTGAAAATGGTCATTCCGAGATTCTTTAGAACTTTGATAAAAACTCTTACTAGCTGAGATGATGACTAAATTATTGAACAAAACAATATATGTAATATCATATATTCAAGAATTTGTAAGTAATTCATATAATAAATTGAAGTACATGATATTAGTGGGGATTGAAAAAGGTATTTCTAGATTTTTTTTTTTCCTATTAAAAAACCCTAGTTGCCGCCGAGCCTTTCCTCGTCGTGCCGCCAGCCTATTGTTTCCACGCGTCGCCGGTCAGCTCCGCCGTCTGCGCTTTCCTGCCTCTTCGTCGGCCTCTCCCCCGCTCAATTCATTTTGTGTCTCTCGTCGGGCATGAATCTAATCAGCCTCAATTGCCAAGGTGTGGGTACGGCTAGAACAATCCATGCTATCAACCCAATTCTTCAAGCCTCACGTCCACCATTGTTGTTTCTCATCGAAACAAAGAAACTGGATACGGAGGATGTGGTGGGAAGAAAGTTGTGATTTACACAAATTGTTTTTCAGTGACTTGTGAAGGAAGGAAACATGGTCTTGCTTTACTCTGGCGGGATGGTTGGGATGTCTTGATCAGATCATCGTCAGATTATCACATAGATCTTCAAATTACTACCATGAGAGTTAGTTGACAATTCACTGGTTTTTATGGCCATCCGGAGTTTGCTAGAAGAGGTGAGTCTTAGAAGCTTCTTCGACAATTGGGAATTGATAATGAATTGTCATGGATGATTACTAGTGATTTCAATGAGATATTGTGGGGACATGAGAAGCGGGGCAGTCCACCAAGCTGTGGGTGATGCTGGTTTGGAGGACCTTGGTTTTTCAGGAATTCCGTTCACGTGGGAGAAAGTAGTATCGGGTGGCATTTTTGTGCAAGAGAGACTTGATCGTGCATTCTTCACTGATGATTGGTAGTTGATGTTTTGAGTTTTTTGGGTTCGAAATTTCTATTTTCCGGCATTGGATCATAATGTTGTAGAGATTCATTTTTTACGTCATCAACAAAACACGATGGGGTATGCCGTTTTGAGAGAATGTAGACATTGGAGGCTAAGTCGAAAAAGTCATCCGAGATGCCTAGAACGCAGACTCTATGCGGTTGCTTGGCCGATTACAGAGATGTCGCGCACAACTGGCACTTTGGCATCGCGAGGAGTTTCGAGGCTTGCATCATAAGATCCAGTATTTGGAGCAAGCATTGGAGGACTTAGTAGCCCAGCTGCCTTCTTCTGATGCTATGGAGACACGTAAGAAACTCACTAAGGATCTAGATGTGTTGCTTGAGAAGGAAGAATAATTTTGGAGCCAATGGGCGCGACAGACATGGCTTCGTGAGGGGGATCGAAACATAAAATATTTTCACCCTGCGGCTTCAGAAAGGCAGAAGTGGAATCGGATAGTTCGGATTAAAGATGCGGCAGGGCATATTTTTACAGAGCAGAAAGATATTGAGCGGGTGACTTTAGCTTTTTATCAAGATTTGTTTTGGTCATGTGGTGCTACGCGATAGGAGGAGGTTCTGGGGGAGGTGTTGTCATGATTTACCCCGGATATGGCCGCGGATTTGTTCGCTCCATACACGGCAGAAGAGATCAAAGCTACTTTATTCCAGATGAATTCGTCAAAGGCGTCGGGCCTGAATGGTTTTCCCCCGCTCTTTTATCAGAAATACTGGGATATAATCGGGGACTCGTTGACGGAGTTTGTTCAAGAGATGTTGGCAAGGGCACTTCCCACCAGATCTTAATCACACGTTCTTGGCATTAATACTGAAGTGCAAAGATACAGAGTCGTTCGTCAGCTTCAGGTCGATCAGTTTGTGCAATGTTGTTTACAAGGTAATCTCTAAGGTTTTGGTTAATAGATTGAAGCCAATTATGCATCATGTTATTTCAGAGAACCAATATGCGTTTGTTCTGGGCCATCTCTTGATGGATAGTGCATTAATTGCGCTAGAAACATGTCGTACTATTGGTGGATTGTATGGTGAAAGAATGGGTGCCTATGCAGTTAAGCTGGATATGATTAAGGTATATGATATTGTGGAATGGTCGTTTCTCCGCCAGATGATGTTGCGACTTGGCTTCTCGATTCAATGGGTTGATTTGGTAATGAGATGTGTTGATTCTACTTCATTTTCTGTGCTTGTTAATGGTTCACCTTCCATGAAATTTAGGCTTACACGTGGGTTGTGGCAAGGGAATCCACTCTCCCCGTTTTGTTCCTCTTTTGCACAGAAGGCTTATCCACCATTTTGCGATGGGCAGAGAGGAATGGGTGGATGGAGTGAGTCGCGGTTTCGCCAGATAGACCGCTTATCTCACATTTATTCTTTGTAGATGATTTGTTGTTATTCTTGTGTGATTCTCCGGTAGTTGCGTGGTCATTGTTGGATCTTCTGCATCTTTATGAAGTGGCGTCGGGAGAAAAGGTAAATTTATCTAAATCAATAATTTTCTTTAGTCCCTCGATTGCACAGGGGAGGGGAGCTTATGTGTTGCGCACACTTAGGATTAATAAAAGTTTGAAGGAGGATAGGTATTTGGGGTTTCCTTGGTTGTTTGGGGGAACAAGGTGAATCAATTGGATTTCTTGGTGGAATGAGTGCAGGAGAAGTTAAGCAAAGCTGCTACTTTGTCATAGGCGGGCATATGTACTCTTATTAAATCAGTGGTCTAAGCAATGCCAACCCATATGATGAGTTTTATTTTGGCCCTCCCTCATATTTGTGATGCTATTAAATCTCTTGCTACTAGGTTCTTATGGTCTTCGGATGTGGAAGAACGGAAGATTGCATGGCGGGCGTAGGATAAATTGTGCCTTTCCAAATAAGCGGGAGGCTTAGGTTTTAGAGATATGCCTGCCTTTAATAAGGTTATGTTAACTAAGGAAGGATGGCGATTTTTGCAATAGCTAGATAGTTTGGTGGCACGAGTTTTTTGAGGCAAGTATTTCTCGTCTTCTACCTTCTTGTCTACATGCCTTATTGCGCAACAATCTCCCATCTGGAAAGCGTTGCTGGCTGGGAAAAAGTTACTTCAGGCTGGTGCTTTCTGGCGTGTTGGGGACAGCAGGTCGATCTCAATTTGGCGAGATCCCTGGGTTCCTAACCCGGGTTTTACTCTTCTCATGGAGCCCCTACCACAATATGCGGATCTGACGGTGTCTGAGTTCATTGATCATGATTTGATGACATGGAAGATGTAGAAGATTGGGGCATTTTTTCACCCGACGGACGCTACGTATATTGCAGGTAATCCTTTGAGTACTCATTCTCGCTTAGATATCTTCACCTGGGGAATGGTAGATGATGGTGTTTTTATTGTCCGGTTCGCCTATTATTTGTCTTATGCCCTCTTATGGTTTGGACCCTAACCAAGTGGATCCGCTCTGGAGATGGTTGTGGTAGCTAAAGCTTTCGCCGCGTATTCACCTTTTCTTCTGGTGAGCATTAGCAAATATTTTGGCAACGTGGGAAGCTCTTCCATCACGTGGAGTTGAGGTTGAGCCCGAGTGTCCAGTATGTTCTTCGATGGAAGAAACTATGTATTATATTTTTTGGGAGTGTCTTTGTGCTTTAGCTATGTGGCAGGGACTACAGGTGGATATTTCACCTTTTGTTGGACATTATGGTGATTGGGAGGAGCAGTTTCTTGTGCAAGAGTTTGATGCGGGCACTATGTTATGTATTGTAGTAGCTATGTGGTTTCTATGGTCGAACCGAAACCAGGTTGTTTATGAGCAGAAATGCCATGTACCTTATGCGCTTGTGGTGAAGGTTCAGTCTTGGGTGTTAGCTTGGTCAGAAGCTAATGGTGCGTCAACCATGCTACCGGTTGCCGCCTAACGTCCGCCGCCTAGATGGGTACCACCATCGCCTAGAATTATTTTCATGAAATAAATGTGGATGCGGCATTGAAGCAAGAGATGAACCGTGCTTCGGTTGGTGTGGTAGCACGGGATAGTGACTCTGTCACTACATAGGTTTTGTCGGAGTGCTTTGCTTATTCTGGTGGCGATGCTATGTTTGTTGAGGCACGAACTATTGTTGGAATTCTCTGGTGCACCAAGAACTTCTTGAGTTAGTACTCCTACTCACTACAACTAAAAGTAGCTGTGAATTTAAGTTAGAAGAAGAAACCATTAGGGTATCTTTTATCAAAGTATGAGTATTTTGGTAAAAGTACACTAATGAGCTTAAAGGAGCTCAATTATGTGAATTGAAATTGTTTGGAATTATTTTGTATAAATTCAAACCTCATTT